>JADRCD010233787.1:0-17265 GCA_019843815.1 Montemys delectorum | reverse complement strand
CATGGTATGTCCTCACTTAGAAGTGGTATTAGCCATGAGGTACAGGATAACCATGATATAATCCACAGACCCAAAGAAGCCAAATAACAAGAAGGCCCAAGGAAGGATGGTTGAATCTTTCTCAGAAGAAGAAACAAAATAAATATCAGAGGTTTTAATGGAAGGAGGGAACTGGGTGGAAGAGAGGATGGGGAAGGGAACAAGGCAGGGTGAGGGGAGAACATATGTAGGGAGAGCAGGGGAAAGAGACGGGATATCAGCCGGGAACATTAATCTCTAGGATGTGCCAGAGACCTGGAATGGAGAGAGGCCCCAGAACATCTATGGGTCAACTCTAGCTGAGACTCCTAGCAGCGGGGGGTTATGAATCTGAAGTGGCTACTTCCTGTAGCCAGGCAGGACTCCTAATAGAAGGATAAGGACAGTGACCTACCTGCAAAGCCTTCCACTTTAACAAATATGTACTTGCCTAGATATTCAGGGGTGAAGATAGAGTGAAGGGAAAGGCCAACCAATGACTGCCCCAAATTGAGACCTGTCTCATGAGCAAGAACCAATCCCTGACACTATTAATGATACTCTGTTATACTTGCAGGCAGGATCTTAGTATACCTGTCCTCTGAGAGGCTCCACCCAGAAGCCAATGGAAAGAGATACAGAAACTCAAAACCAAACATTAGATGGAGCTTGGGGAGTCTTACAAAAAAGCTGGGGGAAATCAAGGGGCACAAAGAGGACAGGGACTCCACAGGAAGACCAAGAGAGGCAAATAATCTGGACCTGCAGGGACTCCCAGAGATGGAACCACCAACCAAAGAGCAAGTATCAGCTGGACCTAGGTTCCCTGCACATACATAGCAGATGAACAGCTTCGTCTTCATGAAAGTCCCCCAACAAATGGAGCAGGGGCTGTCTCTGAGCCTGCTGTCTGCCTGTCTGCCTGCCTGTGGATCCCATACCACTAAATGGACAAACTTGTCTGGCCTCAATGGGAAAGGATGTACCTCATTCTGCGGTGACTTGATGTGCAGGGGGCTTGGTTGGGGGTGACATCCAGAGGGGGACTTCCTGAAGGTGGGATGGGTGAGGAATTCCATGACAGGGTACTAGCAGAAAAGGAAGAGCTGATATTGGGTTGTAAAGTGAATAAATAAATAATTTTTTAAAAAACAGCTGAGTTTCTGTATATATGTACCCATATACATTTCTTAACTGGTTTTTCACCAAGCCTGCCATTTAGACCAAATTCTCTCAGCAACAACAGCAGGCTCCTATCATTTACCAGTTACAGCTTGGGATAACCCTCCTTGAATATGAAAGATCAGTTTAGAACTTGTGAAAATGTCTCCAGTTTTTATGACTTTCTATCCCTTTATTGAATTGTTTGTAGCCTACAAATGCTATTCACAGTGAAAGCTATTTATTTATTTATTTATATTTATTGCTGTTTCCTTATTAATGTCTAATTTCTGTAGCTTGCCTCTCTATGCTGACACCCTCTCCTATAAAAACATAGTAAGAATTATCACCAGGATCCCCTGCTACTCCTGCTATCCCTGCCCTCTGTTACCCTCCTCCATTGCTCTTTCCACTCCCCAGCTACCCTCACATCATGTTTTCTTAACCCCCTGCTATTCCCCTCCCCCACCCCGCTACCCATACTCTCATTATCCCCCCACCCATATCACCTCCTACCCCAACTCCTTGCTACCCCTACCCCTGCCACTCCCACCCTGTGCTGGGAGACTGTACTGATACACCAGCTATGTATTAGGACACTGTCAGCCTGAAATACTTGCTTGGGGCTTTCTCATTCTGAGCTGTAATGAAAGCAGACAGAATTCTCAACTTCAGTCAGCATTTGTCATCCAAGAACCTTGACTATTTACTGTGAGGTAATTTGGTGCAGTGGTTAACACTGATTTCATTTTGTCACTAGGCTCACTTTTGCTGACATTGCCCTATGAATAGGGACATATGGCATCTCATCATTCAGGAAAATCTCTATACCTTTATTTTTGCAAAATGATCAGAACTCTGATAGGGTGGATTGGAAGTGCCTCATCCAACACAAGGAATGCTCAGGAAGGAATTCTCTTGGTTTCTATGGGTATAGAAAGAAAAAACTCGTACTCTATCCCCCATTTCTTGATATGGATCAAACCTTCGATCTAATAACTCCGAGGCAGGTGCATATCTCTGAGCTACACCCATAGCCATCTATCTCATTTATAAACAACAGTCTGTTATCCTATTGGTTAGAGGTTTGAATAAGATAACCTTTTAGACAAGTCACACATTTAAAACAATTCAGTTTAGGATTGGAATGGCTAGTCTCCAGAATTTACTTCACAGTATCTTATTCCCTCTCACATTTCACAGGACTGAGCTGTCACCAATAGGATTATTATAAACTAAACACTTGTGTCCCATCCACATCTCGTTTTAATCTCCAGTGTGATAGTCTAAGAAGAGCCCATAGAGGCTGCCTTTGTAAGAAGATGGTAATACAGCAGAGCTTCTAGAAAACCCAGAGGTCCTCAGTTCAGTTTCCAGAAACCACATGGTGGCTCACAACCATCTGTAATGGAATCTGATTACCTCTCCTGGTGTGCATGCAATCAGAGCACTCATATACATAAAATAAACAAATCTTAAACAAACAAACAAAAATCAGCTGGCATCATGATCTTGGGCTTCCCAGCCTTTAGAGCTGTAGAACTAAATGTCTGTTGTTCAAGCCACCCAGTCTATGGTGCTTTCTTATAGCATCATGAGCAAAAGTTCACAAAGTTGAGACTTCTGGGGTCCAGGCATCAGACATACTGCAGCATCTACCTTGCTCTCTGTCTCTGTCTCTGTCTCTGTCTCTCTGTCTTTCTGTCTCTCCCTTTCTGTGTATCTGTCTCTATCTTTCTATCTTGGTCTTTCTCTCTCTGTCTGTCTCTCTATTTCTCTTTCTCTCTCTCCATGAAGATATTTATATAGCAGAGGCATAGGAACAGGAATAGAGGCTGTCCAGCAGTCCTCACCATGTGAGTAAATCATCACATCTTCTAGTCTCACAACTGAAATCCAACCAACATCTTGAGCTCTCAGCTACAACTTTTGAGACATTCAGATTCAAAATCACTCGACTCAGGTGTTCCTGAATCTTTGGTTCATACTGTATAAGAAATTAAATGTTTAATTTTTTTTTCTTCAAGGCAGAGTTTCTCTGTGTAGCCTTGGCTGTTCTGGATCTCACTCTGTGGACCAGGCTGGCCTCGAACTCAGAAATCCACCTACCTCTGCCTCCCAAGTGCTGGGATTAAAGGCATACACCACCATCGCCCGGCTAAATGTTTACTTTTTGAGCCATTAAGTTTGGAGGTAATTTCTAGCTAATAGACTTCTTTTTAAGTTCATATATAATTGAAAATACATTTCCTAATGGGAATGACAAAGGAATCTGCATAATCCTGACTCCTCTGAAGAGTCATATGAAGTTGTCTGACAATGACTTCTTGTCTTCTTCCCAGATAAGTCACAGGACAAAGTTTTTGGTTCAAACGTCCACTCTCAGTCTACAGGTCAGAATGGTTCCCAGATCACAGAATATTTTTTAAATGTTTACTTTTCAACATTTAAAAATTGAAGAATTCCATTAAATGTGAGTTTATGGTTACTATCCTTTTGATACAAGAATATGGTAACATTAGGCCAGTCATTATGATGATAGCGTTAACAGAGAAGCCTGTGTATGACAGCTGCCTGTTTTGAATGACCAGATAGTCTCCAGTTTTCACAGACTCTACAGCCCCGTTTAGCTCATCTATGTGCACTCCAGGGAGTTTTCTCTCCAGCACTGCACAGGGAGCTCTCCCAGCTAAGGGAGACATTCCTCCTATTCCTGGTACCTTGACTGGCATATTCCCTGCCATACAGTAAGTCTTAAAATGTGTTCACACAATTGTAAAAGTGTATTTAGCTTTGAGAACTTTTAGAGTTTTGTACCTATTTCTCAACATTATGGGTACTAAAAGTACAATCACTTAGCCTCATATACTGCTGCTCTTATGGCAAGTTACCTTTCATAAATGTCCCTGTAAGTCCCCTTTGAACTTATGTATACTCTCATAGCCTTTCTTAGCTCTTATAGTTAGTAATATCTCAGTTTCTAAGCATAAATTTAAACTATGGTGTGAGTGTGTGTGTGTGTATGTGTGTGTGTGTAGGTACACACATATGCTGAAGATAAAAGCTAAGATCTTCTGTACTATGCCTACACAATACCATTGAGTTATACCCCTCAACTTCCATTGCATTTGTTAAATATCTATTTTCTACATCTTTCCACTGAAAAGACCTGGAATTGATGACCTTCGGTTGTCATTACTAAGCATCACTTTACAATAACAGGAAAAGATGCATTTGAGAGAAATGGCTGATTCAAACTCTAAAGTAAAGGATGCACATGAGCCTGGTCACACTAAAAAACAAGGGAACTGTGCGAAATTGTTTCTTTATGCTACACATCTGTATCTCCCCAAGTTTATAGGTAGAAATTCAGATCTCACTGTGGTAATATTTGCAGATGGGGCTTTGGGAAGTAATTAGGTCACAGAGGTGAGACTTTTTATGAGTGAGGTTAATTTCTTTATGAAACAAGGCAGAGACTAGAAGTATTTCTGTCTACTCCTCATAAGTAAGAATAAAGTAAGCCAGGAAAGAAGCTCTCTCCAGGAACTGGAGTCAGCCAGTACATTGATTTCGATTCTCAGAACTGTATATTCCTGTAGCTTAAGCCACCTAGGCTATAGAAAAGTCCTTCATCATTTAATGACAAAGATATATTCTGAGACATGCATCATTTGGTGATGTCTTTATTGTGTGAACATCATTGAGTTCACTTGCACACACATGAAGGACATAGCCTCCATTTTGTTGGCACAGAGGACACGGTAGAAAAGTTGGGTCACACATGATTATCTGATGTTGTAGCGTGTTGGCAGTGTTTGTGTCCTAATAATATACGAGTGCCCTAGCTTCTCACATTTGTGCTGGATCACAAATGGCTTCAACACTGTTTCAAGCAAGATTCTTTTCTTGTCCTTAGAAGTTTTGAAATACAAAGTCAACATGCCATATAGAGAAAAGTCCTTTCAGACATGTGTCTCTGGGAGAGTGGAATTTTGTTTAGAAACCAAGTTCATCCTGAGAAGTAACTTTCCTCTTCCATCTGGTTATCTAGAGCCTACGGTCATTCAGTTCCCATTAAGTCAGCTCTTGAATGCACACAAATCTCTCTATTCTATTGTAAATAATGATTCTTAGGTCTTTGAAAGCACCCAGACTTAGTAGGAAATTTAACATAAAACTTGCATGCAGACTTTTCTTTGAGCATTATACACAAGCTTTTAGCTTGGGCTGTGATCTTAGTGGGACTGAAAGGGATATGATCTCCAATTATATCATAATTAGTTTCCTCATATATTATACAGGACCTTTTGAAGTTTTGTTTGTGTCTTTGCCTTCAGTTAAGTGGCTTGGCTCTTACTCTTTAAGACTGTGGGTACGGTAGGAAAGGACATGCCTGACCGGTGAGCAGTGGCAATCACTGATTTTCCGCCATCATAATCCTTAATCACTTTTAGTTTCCTTCCCAGGACAACCACTCTATGTGTTTTCTTATTCACAGTATTAGAAGTGTGTTTTGAGACACAACCAAGAGCTGTGGTGAAAGTTCCAAGAAACTGCTGCTGAAGCAACATGGCTCAGTGCTCTTCAGGAAACCCTTTTCTTCATAAATAGGAGTATACTCGACAATAGCCCTCCAGGTGGTTGTTTAAGAAGGAAGACTCAACTGAGGAATTATCTAGACCAGGTTAGCCTACAGGTATGTCTGGGAGGGATTGTCTGACTGTTAATTGGGGTGGACATACTGGCCCTGAATGTGTTATCATTTCATAGGCTAGATCCTGAACTGTAACAAGTGAGAAAAACCAACTAAGCACAAGCAAACTCATATATGTTTGTGATGTGATGTGACTCAATGCTCAAGTTTCTGCCTTGACTTCCCCAAAAGAATGGATTATAATGTGGAGTTTCAATGCAAATAAACCACTTATTCCTCTCTATTCCTTTTCATAGAGTATCTGTCATAGAAGCAGAAATGAAACCCTAATAGCCATAAAAGGTATCATATAGTAAATGCATAAACAACTACATATCCCATTATTATCATCACTAAATATCAGGGACTATACAAAGTTGTATACTACCAACAACTTAGTGTATTTGCTTATACCAGCACCACCACAAACATGAGTAACTGCTTTTGTTTTAGATAGAGTTTCATTGAATGGCCAGGGTTGGCTTCAAATTCATAATCATCCTAGCAGTTTCTTGAGTGGTACAGGAATGCATAGCACCTGGCTGAGGAATAATACTTTGACTATAATACCACTAGGCAGTAGGAATTTTTCAGGTCCATTATAACAATTGGATATGTTGTCATTGAGTGAAATGTCATTATGTGGTGTATAACTGTGACAGTGTTTTATTGGAGCAGCCTGAGGTAAAAATAAATGTTCAGATTGTCCCTGAGCATAGGTTTCCCCGAGTCCCAGAACAGATTTTGGAGGTTTGTTTTGGTTGTTTCCCCCAACATATTTGAGACATCTAGAGCATATCACAGCTGTGACACTTGCCATACAGTGGGCCATTCAAAGCATGTCCACAGAGTTGACATCCACACACAGGTCACTACTCATTTAACCTCATTTAACAGTGATGCTCCCAGGTGAGAGGGCTTCACCTAGACATCAGCTTTCTATTAGCCAATGGCAGGGCAACTTGTGCATCAGAGAGATGAAGAGCTGGGGAATAAAATGCATCAAGTGGCGTAAATCCATGAGTTCATAGTGATTTGAAACCAAAAGCAGAACAAGGAAAAATAGAACCTTCCTTGCTACCTTTGACAAACAGTGAATTTGTCAGTGAAATGAAATAATTGAGTTGTCAAATGATGAAGAAAGGCACTCAATGTTTTGTTCTGCCCTATGAGCTGAGGGAAAATTGTTTATGAAATGTTCCATTATAATACATAAAGAATTAATATTAGAAAATCCTAATTTTGTAATTACCACTGACATGGTGGACTAGAGCAAAGGGAACCCAGGGGCTGTTGGTCACAAAAGCAGTGCTTCTCATTAACAGTATGGAATGGGTAGGCTCAGCTGGATGGCTCTCTGCTGACTTTGTCTGGGGTCATGCATAGGGAAACACTGAATTGAGTTGGTGCTGTGGCTTCATGAGGAAGAAATGGAAACTATAAAAGCCTCTTTCAATTATAAAGTTGTATTGTATAATTCCCACTACGTATTATGGGTGAAAACAAATTATAGTGTCATCCCAGATCAATAGTGATGGGAATATAGAGTGGAAATGCCACACCTAAAAAAGTCACATGGCACCCGGAGGTTAGCTCAGTAGTAAAGTGAATGTTTAGTGCATACAAAGTCCAGGTTTCTACCCTGATTCCACTAAGAAAAGAAAACTAACAAGATAGGAGACAATTCTGTGGGCATCTATCACAGTGTGAATGTGTCCCTCGAAGTTCATGTGTTGGAAACTTAGCCTACAGTGCGAAAGTGTTGGAAGGTGGGGTGTGTTAAGAGGTGAGCAGGAATGAGGGAGCCCTTGTGAAGAGAATATTGTCTCAGGAGTGGGTTCCTTACCATGCAAATGCATTTACGAAAGTGACCTTGCTTTCTGTGTGCTCACATGTTCCTTCTCCTGTCCCTTTCTCCCATCTCAGGAGGGTACAGCATAGAAATCCTCTTCAGAGTGCAAGCAGATGCCGGCACCATGCCTTTGGATTTCCCAGCTTCCACAATTCTATAATTTTCTAAAATTATATTTTCTAAAACTCCATAATTTTCTTCTCTTTGTAAATTTCAATATAATAGTACAAAATAGCCTTAAGGCACTATTTATAGAAACAATTCTTTTCAGGACAAACATGAATTTAATCAAGACAGTAGATTTACTAACTTACAAATTAATTTCTTTGTTGTATGACTTTAGATATGAGAAACGCCTTCATTATTTTGAGGTATAATTTTATGTCTTTTAAGTGTCTAGGTGGCAGCAAGCCCTCTCACCTGGAACAATACTGCTAGACAGTAGTGACCTGTGGATGTCAACTCTGTGGATATTCTCTGAATGCCCAGTGTATGGCAAATGTTTCAGCTGTAAGATACTCTAGATGTTTGAAATATGTTGAGGGGATAATCAAAACCACCTCCAATGTCTGTTCTAAAACTAGGGTAAACCCACACTTGGTGTCTAGACTCTCAAACCTGCTTTTCTTGACATGGCTAATTCAACCAGGATCCTCCATCTCAGATGATGGCACCACCAACTGCCACCGCAGCAGCCTGCATCTCCCTCTGAGCACACTGTCTGTGGGCCCATGCTGGTCCCCCCATCTTACTCTACTGTCTTATAAAGCCATCTCTCATCTAGTCAGTGTGTTGGAGTGGCAACAAAATCCTCAGTTGCTGAGTGGTCTGAATTCATCTATTTTTTTTCTTTTCATGCTTATTTATTTGTTTATATACTTTAAGAGACAAGAGATCTCACTTGTCCTAAAGGTCACCAGCTACAAGAATAAATGCTATCTCACCACCAATAGACTTTAAAAGCACATGATCATGTGTATTAAATTATGAAATAAAGAATTTTTGTTAATTGACTTACTTGTACTTCTGGGTATGTATATGTGTGGAGAGGTCAGAGAACAACTTCCTGGAATCAGTTCTCTCCTTCCACTGTGTGGGTCCCTGAGACTAAGCTCTGATCATCAAGTTTGGTGGCAAGTACCTACAAAGCCATCTGACCAGCCAAAAAATAATTTACCATTAAAAAAGATACTTGAATGTCATCAGTTTGACACCTCCCTTAGACAGAAGATAAAGCTGATGCTCCAAGTGGTTAAATAACAATTCTATTCTTACATAGCTGTCTGGGAATGGGCCTGAAGAATTGTAGCAAGTATCTCTTGAATACAACAAAGCCCACTATGTTAGATGTTCACCTGCATTTCTCCTACCCCCATGAATAGGGTACTGGGCACCTGGGTAAGAACTCTCCTACACTCTCCTTTTTACCCAAAGCCTTACCTGGCTTCAGCAAAACCTAAGTATCAAACACTTTTCAGATTATATTCTCTTCTAATAAGCATGACCCATTATTTGATTTTTCTCTTCAAACTTATGAAGCTAAACCAGTTTACATAGTATAAGATCATCCTTAGAAGTTGTGAGGAGAATAAACAGCAGGAATCTGAAGAATGGCCCAAGTGCCTCCAAACCCCCAACATGAACAGCAAAGCTGACAGCTCATGAAATATCCAGCAATTCAGGGTCTGGTGAGTTATGTAAGTGCCACAGTAAAACCACACAACCTTTCCAGGGGAAAGTAATGATGATTAAAGAAAAGATATGTGACTCATTCCAAAACGGGATATTTTCAGGAATTTATCAGAAAGCAGCATTAGGTGTAAATGGATGATGATGTGGGCACAGTATTAAAGCCACAATGAAACTGTGTTTCTTGTCACTAGATAATTGAAATAGACTCTACACCTCAAACCTTACCACTGTCACTGTCAATGTGACTAGGTCACATTCTCCCCCCATGATACCACATTGCCAAATATTACTCTTGCTCATGGATTGACAGTGGTTTCACTGTCTCTGACAATTCTCTTCAAAGTCACATTTCTCATTCAAAGCTCTCCACAGTCCGACCACACTCTACTCTTCCAAGCGTATTTCCCCTTTATCACTGTATTCCCGCAGTTGCTTGCTGTCTCTCCTATCCATTGATCCTCCTTCTGGCTCATTTACTTACTATCTTTCTAGATTCAGAAGACAAGACCCAGCTTGTGCTGGCCTGGTTCCACTCTCTCTTCAGGGAGCATCTCTGACCAGTCCTGTCCTACTAGCCTTATGTTTCTCATATCTGAAATTATAACCCAGGACGAGAGTCCTCTAATATTTGCATGTGTGCTGCATTGATCTTCCCATCTGGGAAGTATAATGTTCCAGGCATCTACTCTTGGCTAACTGCATCACCACTATTCCTAGAGGAGACTCTGACAGGATTCTAAAGGGGATTCTGACAGGCCATGGGAAGCCACTCTGAGGTGCATGCAATGGTAAAGATGTATCAGGTACTTAAATAAAGCCTAGGCTGAGAGGTCATTGTAACAGAGTTGTTGATAAGCCAGTCATTTGGATGAATGAAGCAAGAGGACTCTTCCTTGCCAATGTCCTGTGAAGCATAAATACAATACCTTAAAGATTTTACTGTTTCAAGACTGTTATTTCCAATTTTTTACATTGCTCTCAGAGACCACAGGTACTATATCAAACTACTATATCCAGCAAAACTTTCAATCATAATAGGTGGAGAAAGTAAGACATTCCATGATAAAAAACAAATTTAAGCAGTATCTATCTATAAATCCAGACCTATAGAAGGCAAGAAAAAGAAAACTTCAACCTAAGATTAACTACGTACAAGAAAACACAGGGAGTAAATAATCCCAGACCAAACAATCAAAAGAAGGGAAACATACACACACACACACACACCACACCACCACCACCACCACCACCACCACCAACAGCAACAACAACAACAAAAGAAAATAACAGGAATCAACAAATACTACTCATTGATGATATCTCTCAGCCCAACAGCCTCAATTCTACAATAGAAATACACAGACTAACAGAATAGATGTGAAAACAAGATCCATTCTTCTGTTGAATACAAAAAAAAACATACCTTAGCATTGAGGGTAGACATCACCTCAGGATGAAAGGACAGAAAAAGAACTTCCAAGCTGGTATAGCTGTTTTAATATTTGACAAATAGACTTACTGAAATTAGTCTGAAGAAATTGGAAGGACGTTATATACTCATCAAAGAAAAATCCACCAAGATATTGCAATTACTAACATCTATATACTAAACACAAGGTACCCAAGTCCATAAGAAAGACTTCTACAGCTTAAATCATATATTGTTCCTCACAAACTGGTAGTGGGAGACTTCAGTACTGTATTCTCAACAATAGATAAGTCATTCACACAAAAACTAAACAGAAATGCTAGAGCTGACTGATGTTATAATACAAATGGACCTATCAGGTTTTTGCACACATTTCACCAAACATGAAGGAATATACATTTTCCCCTGTACCTTATAAAACTTTCTCCAAAATTAACTACATTGTCAGACACAAAACAAGTCTCGACTGATCCAAAAACAAACAAACAAACAAAAAAAACCACCCTGCATCCTACCTAACCATCACAGATTAAAGTTGTATATCAACAACAACAGAAACAACAGAAAGCTTATGATCATGAAAACTGAACAGCTCACTACTGAATGAAAAACTGGTCAAGACAGAAATTCCAGAAGAAATTAAACTTTCTAGAATTGAATGAAAATGAATATACAATATACCTAAACCATGGGACACAATGAAAATAGGTCTAAGAGGCAAGTTCATAGTAATAAGTGTCCATATTAAAAAAATGGAGAGAACTTATTCTACTAACTTAATAGCACACCTGAAAGCTCTGGAACAAAAGGAAGAAACCATACCCAAAAGGAGTAGATAGCAAGAAATAATCAAACTCAGGGTTGAAAATCAATAAAATAAAAACAAACAAACCAAAAGCAACAATAACAAAGAATCAATGAAACAATGTGTGGGGCCAGGAAGCCATGGGACATGGGGGAGGGAACAGGCCTGGAGCAAGAATAGGATTGAGTTATATCCAAACCCCAGAAATCTCATCCTGAGATTGGCAAGAGTAGCATCTCTCCCCACTCCCACCCCAGGCCTCCATATAACCCCATGTCCCCACCTCTGTTTCCCCTAGGAGGTCATGGAGCCTAGTAGCCTGGTTAAACTTCCTCTCTCCTTATAAAGTTATGTTCTTCCTTATGCAAATGAGACATCCTCAGCATCCTGGCTCCAGCCAATGACGTACAGTCACACCAAAATTCCCTACACCCTCTCCAGAGGTTTAAGTAGCCTTTATTCCCCCTCATTAAATGAGATGTCTCTCTACAGTTGTCTCCTGAGAGTCTTTTCTTGTGGACACCGCCACCTGAGGTCTTTTCTGCTCCTGGCAAGTATGGCCTCCACTTCCCCTCTTAGGATCTTCAGGCAAATAAAAAAGGGGACATGACAACAGACACCAAGGAAATCCAGAGAATCATGAGGACATACTTTAAAACTCTATTTTCCACCAAATTGGAAAATGGATAATTTTCTTGATACATACCACTTACCAAAGGTAAATCAAGACCACATACGCACTTTAAACAGACATATAGCTCCTAGTGAAGTAGAAGCAGTCATCAAAAGACTCCCAACAGCAACAAGCCAAGGGCCAGGTGGGTGAGTGAAGACTTCTTTTGAAACCAGACTTTCAAAGAAGAGTTAATGCCAATATTCCTCCAAATTTTCAGCAAAATAAAAACAGAAAGAATATCGCCTCATTCTTTTTATGAGTAGAGTTATCCTGATAGCCAAACCATATTAAAAATCCAACAGATAATTACAGACCAATTTCCTTTGTGAATATAGATGTAAAATTTCTCAATAAAATACTTACAAAAAAATCCAAAAACAATAAGAAATATCCACTATTTCATTCCAGAGATTAAGAGATGGTTTAATTCATATAGAACAATAAATGTAATCCACCATATAAACAAATTAAAAGACTAAGACCACATGACCATCAGGTAAGATGCAGAAAAGACCTTTGTCAAAATTCAACACCCCTTCATGATAAAAGTCCTGGAGAGATTAGGGACAAACCTAAATACCATACAGGCAATAGGCTTGACAGCAAGCCTATAGCCACAAACATATTAAATGGGGAGAAACTCATATCAATTCTTCTAACATCAGGCACAAGACAAAGTTGTCCATTCTCCTCATACCAATTCACTTGAAGTCTTAGCTAGAGCAATAAGACAGCTAAAGGGGATACAAATTGGAAAGTAAAAAGTCAAAGTATTGTTATTTGTAGATGATATTATAGTATACATATGTGACCCTAAACATTCTACCAGGAAACTCTGATACTACACAACTTTAGTGAAGTAGCTAGATACAAAACCAACTCACAAAAATCAGTACCCCTCCTTTATACACATGGCAAATGAACTGAGAAAAAAGTCAGGAAATAACACTTTTAACAATAGTGTCAAATAATTTAAAATACGTTGGAGAGAATATAAGCAAACAGGGGAAAGTCTTGTATGATAAAAAACTTCAAGTCTTTGAAAAAAGAAATTGAAGAAGTTATCAGAAGGTGGAAAAAATATCCCATGCTCATGCATTGTTAGGATTAAAATAGTAAAAAAAAAAATGCTCATCCTACTAAAAGCAATCTACAGATTCAATGCAATTCCCATTTAAATTCCAACACAATTCTTCACAGATATTGAAAGGACAATTTTCAGCTAAATATGGACACATTAAAAACTCAGGATAGCTAAAATAAAAAAATTCTGAATTAGAAAAAAAGCACAACTGAGGTATCACCATCTTTGATTCCAAGTTGTACTGAAGAGCTACAGTGGCAAGAACAGTATGGAAATGGAACAGACATGCCCATCAAGTTGAAAACCCAGGCATAAATCTACCTACATATGAACACTTGATTATTTGATGAAGAAGACAGAAACACACACTGAGGGAAAAAGCATCTTCAATAAATGGAGCTGGTTAAGCAGGATGGCTGCATGTAGAAGATTCCAAGTAGATCCATACTTAGCACCCTGCACAAAACTCAATTTTGAATACATTGAAGAATCAACATAAAACCAGATACACCAAATCTGGTAGAATAGAAAGTAAGGAATAGCTTGGAATTCGTTGGTACAGGAAAAAGAGAAATTAGAGAGAACTGCACTAAAGACTGTGTTACATACTGGCAAAAGATCAGCCACATGTTGCCCATGTCCTGACAATTTGTGAGGTTGAATTAAAAACTAATGAACCCATTTGTTTAGTGGAGAAAAATTTCAGAATAGCATAGCATTGGAGCTGGGCATGTTTGCTACTGCTTGTTTTTAGCCCCTCTGCAGTGAAAATGGAGAAAATGAAAGAAACTGATGTTAAACCAGTGAGGCTTTGAGAGCACCTGAGTGCATTTAAAGCTGTGAACAAGGAAGCACTGACAAAGTAGAAGTAGGGAAAGAGAGATTATCGTGTGCACTTCACCCTGGGACAACAGGGTAAGATGCCACTTCTTAAAGCCCACAGAACCTAAGAAGGCAAACTCATTTGAGAGATCTTCACTTATAAGAAGACAGAGCCTTCGGGATGTCATGCTTGAACAGGTATACCTGGGAAGTGTTTTGTTTTATTTTGTTTTATTTCTGTGAAGGTACTCAGAGGCCATTATGACAGTAGTAAAAGGGGATGAGCTGTATGAAGCTAGTAGTTAAGCCTGGCATTGTCCATTTGGTGTTGATTTTGCAGGTATGGACTCAATAATCAATGTTTGTACTAAGGTTCCTGAGTAAGACAACACCCTAGGGTCAGATGACCTAAAACATGCCCCCGATGATATGGGTAAGTGATCTGAATGTGAAGCTATGGTGAAGGCTAAACATCAATGGAGACTTCCGGATGAGGGACATGTCAGGATGTGCTATATCTGCTAAGAAGCACTGTAGGCAGTAAGGGGAACATATTATGTGTTGTAGCCAACAAAATCCTTAGAAGTCCAGTTCCCCAAACCTGTTATGTCCTAGATAAGCAGTTGTCACCCTGTGGGTCCTGACACCAACTCTTTCACAGGAGTTTCCCAAGACCATCAGAAAACATAGATATTTACATTATGATTCATAACAGTAGCAAAATTACAGTTACAAAGTAGCAATGAAAATAACTTAATGGGAATCACCATACCATGAGGCACTGTATTAAAGGGTCACAGCATTGGGAATCTTGAGAACCATTGACCTAGATGATGCCAACATGAGCCCTAATACAGGTCAAAGAGTCACAAAATGTGATGTTTGTTGTGCTGTTTCAGTCTTGCATTGGTCTGATCTTTCCTTGCTATGACTCCATTCCTCACTTTTGGAAAAGAAATGCTCAGTGCCATCATATATTAAAAGTATGTGGCTGGAGGGTGGTAGTGTATGCCTTGATCCTAGCAGTTCAAATACAGAGGCAGGTGAATCTCTGAATTTGAGGCCAGCCTGGTCTACAGAATAAGCTCCAGAACAGTCAGGACTACACATAGAAACCTGTCTCGGAAAAAAATTAAAAAGAAAAGAACTCATGTAATTTGTTGTCATATCTTATAGGAATTCACAGCTAAGATCTTTCCTTGAGTCTAGATAGAGACTTGAGCTTTTGAGCAGTCTTGGGACTGGTAAGACTTTGGGGACTCTTGAAGTTGGATTGAATAATTTGGCACATTGAAAAGACTATGAGACCCTTCCAGTCTCTCTTGGCTGGTGTCCTGAGCAGACCTTGGGTGCAAGCTCTGCAGCCAGTTCCACAATACCCAGAGGAAGCTCCACTCCCAGGTGCTCTGACACTCTCAGGATAAGAAGTGAGGAGGACCCAACATCTGTCCCTACACCAGGAGTAACTGGGACCTGCAGGACCAGGCACAGAAGAACTGCCAGCAGAGTGGCTCAGATTCCTTCAGGTCTCTCTTGTCTGGTGTCCTGAGTGGACCTTGGGCACAAGCTCTGCAGCCTGTCCCACAACGCCCAGAGGAAGCTGCTACACTCCCAGGTGCTCTAACAAGCCCAGGGTCACAGGATCCCAGAATCACAGGGTCACAGAGACAGCCTGATTCTGAGGAGTTCTGATACAACCAGGATCACAGGAAGGACTGACTCCAGTCAGATTTAGCATGGGCAGGTAGCACTAGAGATAACCAGATGGCAGGGGGCGGGGGGCAAGCATAAGAAAATAAACAACACAAGCCAAGGTCACTTGGCATCATCAGAACTCAATTCTCCCACCATAGCAAGTCCTGGATACATCATCACACTGGAAATGCAAGATGCATATCTAAAATCTCTTATCATGATGATGATACAGGACCTTAAGAAAGACCCTCAAAGAAATACAGGAGAACACAGGTAAAGGGCTAGAATCTCTTAAATAGGAAACACAAAAATCCCTTAAAGAACTACAGGAAAACACAATCAAACAGGTGAAGGAAATGAGCAAAACCATCCAGAATCTTAAAATAAAAATAGAAACAATAAAGAAATCAGAAAGAGAGACAACCCTGGAGATATAAAACCTAGGAAAAAAATCAGGAGTCATAGATGCAAGCATCACCAACAGAATACCAGAGATAGAAGAGAGAATCTCAGGGGCAGAAGACAACATAGAAAACATTGACACAACAGTCAAAGAAAATGCAAAAAGCAAAAAGCTCCTAACCCAAAACATCCAGGAAATCCAGGATGCAAATGAGAAGACCAAACCTAAGGATAATAGGTATAGAAGAGAGTGAAGACTCCCAATGTAATGGGCCAGTAAGTATCTTTAACAAAATTGTAGAGGAAAACTTCCCTAACCTAAAGAAAAAGATGTCCATGAACATACAAGAAGCCTACAGAACTCCAAATAGACTAGACCAGAAAAGAAATTCCTGCCATCACATAATAATAAAAACATCAAATGCACTAAACAAAGAAAGATTTTTAAAAAGCACTAAGGGAAAAAAGGCAAGTAACATATAAAGGCAGGCCTATCAGAATTATAGCGGACTTCTCACCAGAGACTATGAAAGCTAGAAGATCCTGGGCAGATGTCATACAGACCCTACAAGAACACAAATGCCAGCCCAGGCTACTATACCCAACAAAACTCTCAATTACCAGAGAAGAAGAAAACAAGATATTCCATGACAAAACCAAATTTACACAATATCTTTCCACAAATCCAGCCCTACAAAGGATAATAGATGAAAAACATCAACATAAGGAGCAAAACTACACCCTAGAAGAAACAAGAAAGTAATCTTTCAACAAATCCACACAAATCTAATTCCACCTCTTACAACAAAAACAACACAAAGTGACAATTACCTTTTCTTAATATCTTAATATGAAAATTAACATTAACAACATATCCTAAGTGATCGAAATCCAAAAATATGAGGAATTAGAAATTTGTTGATTGTCATCCAA
>JADRCD010233785.1:22920-32920 GCA_019843815.1 Montemys delectorum | reverse complement strand
GACTTCCAATGGCACCGGGCTCAGATGTGGTATACAAATATACATGCAGGTCAGGCACTCATCTACATAAAAATAAATAAATCTAAAGGAAAAAATGTGTAGTGACATGCATTTGTAATCTCTGTGCTGGAAAAGAAGAGATGGGGGAATCCCTGGAGCTTGTTGGCCAGCAGCCTGTGCTGAAGGACAAGAGACCATGTCTCAAAAAAACAAAAACCAACACGACATCCAAGGTAAGGAGCCAGACAGTGGTGGCGCTCGCCTTTAATCCCAACACTTGGGAGGCAGAGACAGCCAGATTTTGAGTTCAAGGCCAGTCTGATCTACAGAGTGAGTTCCAGGACAGCCTGGGTTACACAGAGAAATCCTGTCTCAAAAAGCAAAAAAACAAAACAAAACAAAACAAAAACAAACAAACAAACAAAAAACCAAACAAATCCCAATAGCTCCTGTGAAACATCACCTAAAATAGGGCGATCTCTGGCTTCCATATGCACAAGTGGTTTGTGAGCACACACACACACACACACACACACACACACACACACACAGTTTGAGAACCTTTAATTTCCAAGGATTTCTTTTTTCTTTTCCCACTCTACCCCTTTTTTTGAGTCAGAGTCTTGCTTGTAGCCCTGGCTGGCTAGAGATCCATCTTCCTCTGCCTCTCAAGTGCTAGATTAAAGTGGTATGCCGCTGGGCAGTGGTGGCGCATGCCTTTAATCCCAGCGCTTGAGAGGCAGAGACAGGTGGATTTCTGAATTTGAGGCCAGCCTGGTCTACAGAGTGAGTTCCAGGACAGCCAGGGCTATACAGAGAAACCCTGTCTCGAAAAACCCAAAAAGAAAAAAAAATAATAAAATAAATAAATTAATAAAGTGGTATGCCACCATGCCCAGTTCCATTATTTTGAAATGGCCTAAACATACCCCTGCCATTCTGTGCTGTAATAGTATGTAGGAAGGGGCAGTCTAAGTATTCACAATTATAAAATCAAAGTATCACTCCACTCTGAAAACAAGAGAAAACAAAAACCACTGAAGATGCCCTAGGTCCAGACGATCAAATATTCAGCCAAGATTCAATTCTTTACATGAAAGTCATCAGGCATGGGTACCTCCCTAGCATGCAAATCTCTTTTTGTCTTTAATGGTTGGTAAAATTATGAGCACATCAAGGGATCGTTTTCTAGTAAGGTTCCTTATGCTTTCCTGCTTTGGTTTATACCTGATTACATACTAAACATTTCAGGCAAATGCAAGTCTGAGCCGCAAAGCTCCTGCAGTGTGGCCAGGAGCCCAGCTCCTTCAGCGTTCTCGGGCAGGATGGCAGGCAGCCAAGGCTCACTCGGCTCACCTCAAAGGCTGCGGAGATGATCTTCGCCTTCTTGCTGAGCACAGAGCCCACCGCATTGAAGTTCTTGTCTCGGATCTCGGCATAGAGCTCCTCTGCGGAGTTGAGCTGGAGCTTCTTAGCCTCTGTGGGAAGGTCTTTCCCACCGCCCCCGCCCTGCTTCTTGGGTGCAAACTTCTCTGGCGGTAACTTCACATAACCTGAAGTTGGAGAACACGCACTTGAGCAGTGACAGGAAGACCAGAGACTCAAATGCCTGGGCACAAAATGCCTCTGGCAAACCACTGCAGAACGGCAGCTTCTTTTCGGTCAGCCACAAGCTGAGCAGTGACTCTTGACTTCTGAGAGTGTTAGAAGACAAGGGCACTCAGCTTTTCACTCTCCATGGCCCACGTCTAGGCACAGTGGCTCTTCAGCACCCATTTAACAGCTTCAATTGTTATTATGGACAGACAGAGAAACCACCATAACAATGAGTTTCTAAAACGGAATCTCACCAGCAAGGCGATGCCCCAGGTGAACCCTAGCACTCAGGAGAACTTCTGTGAGTTTGAGGCCAGCCTGCACCATGTAGCAGCAAACAAGACAGAAAAGTCTTGGGTGTTCATAGTAAGTAATCAAAGATGGTAGGGTTTTTTTAAAAGAAAATAATTACTTTTATGTGTATGGATGTTTTGGCTGTGTGTGTGTTTGCTGGGCTCTCTGTCGGCAGAACCAGGCAAGAGAGAGAACCTGATCCAGCCTAGCCTCTCGGGGCTGAGTGGGATGGTGAGTGTCACAGCTTGGATCTCCTGCCATCCAGAGAATAACCACCTGAAGCCGGAGCCGGGAGTCTGTCAAAGCAGGAACTCATTTTATTGTATCGATCTTTTCTTTATAAAGGGCTGAGAGAGGGGTGGAGTTTTTTGCTGAGGTGAGATGATGTATGGGGAGGGGTATAGGGTGACTGATAGAGCCAACAAAGTTACTCTACGTCAGCAGTAGCTAGGCAGAGGCAGGTTTAAGCAAGTCGTGCTGAGTCACTCCAGTACAAAAGTGACTGGGACAGTATACAAAACTCGAGCCAGGCTCGGGTTTGTCCTCAAAGCCCATACCAGGGCCAAATAGGGCCCAACATGTGTTTGCATACCATGTGCATGTGGTACCCAAGGAGACCAGAAGAGGATGCTAGGTGCCCTGGGGCTGGAGTTATAGACAGTTAGGAGTCACCATGAGGATGCTGGGAACCAAACCTGGGTCCTGTAAGAACAGCCAGTGTTCTTAATCACAAAGCCATCTCTCCACCCCAAGGTTGGAGCTCTTTAAAATGAAACTTTTGTTTTAGATTTACACACACACACACACACACACACACACACACACAGGAATGGTCAGAAACTTTGCCCCTGGAGTCAAATTCACCCAGTTTGTTTTGTTTCTTATTTTTGGTCAGGGAAATTGAACTAAGGGCCTCTACACTTGTTGCTTCTATAGATAAAGTTTTATTGACACAGGTGCCCATTCTATACCTACTCTGCACCAGAGTCTGGAGAGTCCAGCTACAGTGTAACCTGCAGAAACCCAAAACATTTACTTCCCATCTCCACCAGGCTAGAATAAGTTCTGCCAGCTCTCCAGTTCCTCTACAAAGGAGCTGCCAGCCTCTTCTCCCACTGCTGTTCCTATAAAGCCATTCATCACTGCTACCAGAAACATCCTTAAGAGGTGCTGATGAGCTTCTGAAAGTAACGGGGACACGTACCAAGCTTCTTACAATGTAAACGAATTCTATACTTTTTTGTTTGTTTGTTTTTTGTTTTTGTTTTTTTTTTAACAATTATTGTGTGTACAACTTGTAGGAGTCAGTTCTTTCCTTCTACCATGTGGGTCCCAGGGATCAAACCACAGTTGTCGAGCTTGGTGTGGCAAGTGCCCTTACAAGCTGAGTCATCTTGCCAGCTGCATGATATTAACACTTTTTGATCGTTAAAATTCCTGGCATCATGGAATATGGTAAAGAAAGGTAACCTGACCTACAATAAAAGGTTATATGTGCCAGGCGATGGTAGTGTATGCCTTTAATCCCAGCACTTTGGAGGCAGAGGCAGGCGGATTTCTGAGTTCAAGGCCAGCCTGGTCTACAGAGTGAGTTCCAGGACAGCCAGGGCGATACAGAGAAACTCTGTCTCAAGAAACCAAAACAAACAAACAAACAAACAAAAAGGTTATATGCACAGGTGCCTTTAAGGTCATGAAAGTACCTAACCTAAATAACTCCTAAACCCAGAGGCACTATGGGAATTAGCATTACAGCTCATGCGTGCTGTGAGAATATCCATCATTACACCAAATCACACACAAAGTTGAAGGCTGGCAAAATGGCTCAGTAGATGAACCAGGTTCAACCCTACACCTCACGTGGTGGAGAGAGAACCAATGACTCGGCTGTCCTCTGTCTTCACCTGTGGCATTTAAGACAATCTGTACAATTGGATTTCTAATTTACTCTGAGAAATAAATTCTGCAAAGAGAAAGACTTCCAAGAATGAATGCTACTGCTGGGACATGGGCTACAGCAGGGGTGGGCCAGGTCACAGGGATAGGAGAGGGCATGTCTCTTTGCTCTGTTTTTCCAGTTTCTCCTTAATCAGCATCGGAGTCATGAAAACACACTGTGAGGAGGCTAGGAGTCCACATGTGCTTTCTCTCCTTGGACAAACCCTCTCCCCTCCCACAGAGCCATCCTGAGGCCCACTCATAGGCCACACCTCTCCCCTCCCACACAGCCATCCTGAGGCCCACTCATAGGCCACACCTCTCCCCTCCCACACAGCCATCCTGAGGCCGCTCACAGGCCACACCTCCCAGACCCTGCCTCATCCCTAACTCTCTCCTTTAACCATCTCCTGGGTGTTCTCTGCAGAGGCCCAGGCCGAGCTGATTGCCGCCTGCTATCCAGCATACTGGAATGAGCTCTTCTTCCAAGGATACCATTTTAGGGAACAAGTTAAAAACAAAACAAGACATGTGGCTGTATCATTAGGTCTCTTATGGAAACATCTCTTCTCTATCCTCAGCTGCCACCGTCCTGTTCTCCCACCTCACACTCACTGTCTTGATAAAAAGTTGAGAACATAAATTTACCACTTTGTCCATTTTACAGTTAATTTAGTGCGTAGTTTTAAGGCTGCAGCAGTCAGTTCTAAACATTCTTACCCTAAAAGGAACCAGCAGCAGCCCACATCCCGCCCCCCAGGCTTTGTGGGTTTCACATCTTTAAATATCTGCAGCTCTAGAATGTCAAGAGGCCAGGCCATGACAGACAGCGGGCCTGAGCGTGTGTGCATGCTTGTGCATGTGCGTGTGCTTGACCATCCATGGTAAGAGCAGAACAGACCGTGTCTAAGGGGCTGTGTACTGGCCACCAAGTGAGAGTGAGCTAGGGACTGCCACAACATAGGTGTCTTTTGATATATGGCATAAGCCAAGACTATTAATAATTCCTCACATTTTAAATGCTAACAGAACCAAATATTATGTTGGCCAAAACTATGCAAATAAAACATGCTGTGACCTCTGGCCTAACCACTTGATAAGCCCTGGTCTTCCAAGATGTCCATCTAGCGCTCTGCACCTCCTGAGTAGTCACTGACCCTTCAACACAAGGCAAGCTGGCTGGCCCCAGCTCCCTGCACTTGTACTGCTTCTCTCTGCATGAACACCCATCTAAACCTTACACTTCCTTCCAGACCCAGAGGCGCTCCTAGTCACCACCAGCCATGGGGGGCTGTGGTGTCGTCTGTGGCTAGCCTCGGCTCATGTGCAGCAGGCACAGCGGGCATGGAGCATCTGGCCAGCCTGAGTCAGCAGTGTGGTCGTCAGATAACTAGCCTTAGACCCACAAGACAAGCCAGTATTCTTTCTCTGCTGTGTTGACTTATATGCAAAGGAAACTTTCTAAAGAACCGCTGGGCAGGATATGGTGGTGACCATCTAAGTCCAAACTTCCAGCACTTAGGAGCTAAACCAACAAGACCAGAGTTCATGTCGAGCCTGGACTAGAAAGCAACATTTTGTATCAAAAATACAAAAAATTGGGGCTGGAGAGATGGCTCAGTAGTTAAGAGCACTGACTGCTCTTCTGAAGGTCCTGAGTTCAAATCCCAGCAACCACATGGTGGCTCACAACAATCCATAATGAGATCTGATGCCCTCTTCTGAACTGTCTGAAGACAGCTTCAGTGTACTTACATATAATAACTAAAGTAAATCTTTACATATATATGTATATATACATATATATATATAAATAAAATAAGGGGCCAGTGAGAGGCCAATGGGTAAAGATGCTTGTCTCCTCTGACCTCCATATATATTCATGGTAGGTGCCCATGTACATGCATGCGTGCACACACATGCACGATAAACTAATAATGTAGAGAAAACTTTAAGTAAGGTAAGTATGATGAAAATATATACATGTATGAAATTGTCAAAGAAAAAATTCAGAATAATTTTAGAAGATAATAAATAAGGTAGGTGTTGTGATACACACCTTTAATCTCAGTTCTTGGGAGGCAGATGCCAGCCTGGTCCACACAGTGAGACTCGGTCTCAAAATAAGTGAAAAAATACAGGATAAATGGACAGCTAAAGAGTAAGATTGAGCACAGTGCCTCCAGAGGCCTCACCCTTCAGCCACGTCCCTCTCCTGCGCGTTATCTCGCCATGTAAAACTGCCCATCAATGACACACACAGAGATGACCACAGCTTATAGTGGGAACACACTGGCCGTATACTCTCTCAGACTCCACATTTGCACTCTCATGGCTCCACAATATTGTGTGGTGCTCTCAGGCATCTGGGCTATTTAAAACACAACCTCCCTCGTCTTTTCTGAAATGATGATCCCTCAAGGACACTCTTGGGATTGTTGTTGGAATTAATAACTTTCTATGCTGACAACTTACTTCCAAAAAAAAGAAATTTTTTTAATCACTCTCTTCTTTCAAACCATCAATAGATATTGGATCTTTAGCTGATCAGTGGTGGCACACACCTTAATTTTCAGCACTCAGAGGCAGAGGCAGGCAAATCTCTGAGTTTGAGGTCAGCTTGGTCTACAGAGTGAGTTCCAGGATAGCCAGGGCTATGCAGAGAAGGAAGAAAGAAAAAAAGAAAAGAAACTGGATCTTTAGTTAGGTGTGATAAGTCAAACCTCAATGTAACCACAACATTAGGGAGGCAAAGGCCAGCCTGAGCTATATGGTAAATTCCATGTTAGCTCGGGCTATGAACATGCTGTTCAAAACACAAGGGGCAGGGGGTTGAGAGGAGGAAAAGAAGAAAAATAGAACCTCTGGCCCTTTACATCTAAACAACCCTCGAGAAGGAACCGTAAAGCCACAGCCCGCACACAGCGGGTACTTTCATCCTGACAGTGAGCAGTGAAAGCGCAGATGTCAGCTCACTCACTGTTCTGAATGCCATAAATCTCATCGATGAGGCCTTCATACGTGAGCTGGGAGGCAAGCGGTGTTAGGAGATCCACGTTGCGATCAAGCAGCAAGAGGTTATCAAACACAGGGAACACTGAGTTCTGGCTTCCTGTGAACTCCCTCTTCATCCTGACCATCATATTGGCCACTTGCTAGAAACAAAACATGGGATCAGGTGGAGCTTAAGACTCTGCTTCAAAGAAAACAATAATCCAAAGGCAAAAAAACAGAAAAGCAGCCAGGGCCAGACTGATACTGAAATAAACGGCTAACAAAAAGTACCTACAGTTAACCACCATCCACCTCAGAGCCATCAGTGGCACCCCGCTCCAGTCACAACCAACGCCTGCTACATGAGGCGGTTGTGTTCTACAATCTCTAAAGATGATGCCATAACCAGCGCTGATCCAGTGTTCCTAAGATTTCATTATTTTTAGGGCAGGAGAGATGGCTTAGTGATTAAGAGCAGCTACTGTTCTTGCAGGGAGCATAGGTTCAATTCCCAGCCTCCACCTCTAGTAACTTACAACCAAGTATAAGTTCAGTTCTAAGGAACCCATCTACACATTCTCTGCCCTTCGTGGGTACCTGCACATAAACTCACAAGATGCATAGAAATAAAAGACATTTAAAGATTTATCATTTTTTATTTGCATGAATACATCTGTCTGGGAGTGGCTTTGTTCATGAGTGCAATGCCCAACTTGGTTTTAAGAGGGTCTCATAAGCCCTGAGTCTAGAATTACAAGTGGTTGTTGCTGGATGTAGGATCTGAGAACTAAACTTGGGTCCTGTGGAAGAGCAGGAAGTGTTCTTAACCACTGAGCCATCTCTCCAGCCCCTGGTCATAGCTTTAGTCACAGATCAATACTAATCCTTGTGTCTTGTTTTGTGTTTAGTCAGCTGATATGCTACTGAAGGCTGAGCTGTGGTGGTACACGTCTTTAATCCTGGCAAGCAAGAGGCAGAGGCAGGTGGATCTCTGAGTTCGAGGCCAGTCTGGTCTATCAAGGGAGTTCCAGGACAGCCAGGGCGACACAGGAAAGCCGTGTCTCAAAAACCATTCATTTATATAGGACTCCCAGCCAAGAGCTCTGTGACTCTGTCCCCATTGAAACCTAAGTCACACTACACATCTGTGACATGATCAGAATACATTTAAATGGCCAAGCTAACAAACAACTGCATAAGTGTCAACAGCATGCCTTTAAGCAGACTGTGAAAGAGAGACACTCGTGATCGTGGTCACCTCTGGGAACCTCTCACAGTGGGCATGTTCCCAAGCCCTGTGAGAACTGAGCACGAGTGACCTGTGAACTACAGGGAGGAAACGAAACCCTCAACTCAGATGCATGGGTAAGGAGCTCTCAGCATGGATGCACATGAAGTAAAGGGACTGGCTGTGTCTCTCAAGTTTCCCCCTTTTACCCCTATTTTGGATAAAACCAGAAAACAGAGGGTTCTTACCCGAGCACATTCTCCTTTCCCAAAAATCTGGGGGATGGTTCCATACAGCGCCTGCAGGGTCATCAGCCCCTTGGCTGCGTGGTACAGGCTGGTCTGGTCACCTTCCAAGTAGCACTCCTGTGGAGACAAAGCCAGCTTCTGTGGACCACCACCACCACCATCAACTGTTTTACAATCACCATCCATTTACAAGTCAAAAAGATGGCTGGAACAGGAGTCCTGGGCCACCCGGTGCTACTGGGCCCCTCTGTGCTACATGGCACCCCATTAAAGACAGGCAAAAGATAAAGATGAAAACCATGATATGGAAAAAGTCAAAATGCTTCTCTTCTGTAGACCAGTTCTGGTGGCACGTATCTTTAATCTCAGAACTCAGGAGGAGAGGCAAGGAGATCTGTGTGTTCAAGGCCAGCCTGGTCTACACAGCATTTCAAGCCAGCCAAGGATATATAGTGAAAGCTTGTCTTAAATAAAAAAAAAAAAAGAAAAAAGAGGTACCTTTTGTCCCAACACCCCACTGCAGTTACATTGGAGTCTCTTCAGTATCCAAAGTCAGAAGCGGGATGGCAGGGAGGGCCCAAGGGCTAAGGAGGGGGGAGGTGATTACCAGCACAGTGGGGCTGTCTCAGCAGACACACCACAGGGCTTTATTTTTCACACTGGAAGCCTCATCCCTGACTCCTCTAGGACTGACGTTTATAACTCTTTCTCAGCACAACAGCCCGGGACAAGAATGTCATGAGATGCATGTTTTGGAATACTTCCATGGCTCACTCCATCTTCAAAAGTTTGATTACTACAATGACTCTCCTCCTATAATGCTAGCTTTAAAAAAAGATTTCCAAGCTAATGAGAGAGGGGTTTATTTTGTTTTGTTTTTCAAGACAAAGTTATTCTGTGTGGCTCTGGCTGTCCTGGAACTCAACTTTGTGGACCAGGCTGGCCTCGAACTCAGATCCACCTGACTCTGCCTTGGAAGTGCTGGGATTAAAGGAGTTTGCTTCAAACCTGGCATGACATTTCTTTTCTCTTCTTGTTTTGGTAGTTCCGGGAATCAAACCCAGGGCCTCAAGCACACTGTCCTACTTCCGAGCCACACCCTCAGCAATAACAGATTTGACCCTGAATGGTGGTTATGATGGCCACTCACTGGAAACAGAACACTGGATCAGCTGGGGCCTCGTCCATCACAACAGCCAGTGAGGGAATCCTACATGTTAACGGCCCACTCCTTCCACAGGGAATCAATCCCACATGGCATTTCAAGCTACAAGGACATTTTAGGATGAATGCTACTACACATTAATATTTAAAAGCTCATACTGGGCCCCAAACTTGCTCACCCATACAACAGAAGCCCTTAGAGTTTTTACTAGGTTGGCTACTTTGGATACGCTGGGTTTTAGTTATTAAAAGAACATGCTAACACTATGTGCTGGCACTGAACATTCAGCTCAGTCTCACATTCATCTCAGAACTGGAGTTGGTATTAATTTCACACACACCCCTCAGTTCTAAAACCCAGGTGACATAGAAAAAGAATACTGTATGTGCTATGAGTGAGGGCTACAGGAAGCCTGTCTAAAAAAGAAAAATTAAAACAGTTCTTAAAACCCAGTAAAACAAAAGAATCACACACACACACACACACACACACACACACACACACACACACAGAGAGAGAGAGAGAGAAAGAGAGACA
>JADRCD010233785.1:0-22820 GCA_019843815.1 Montemys delectorum | reverse complement strand
GAGACAGGGTTTCTCTGTGTATCCCTGGCTGTCCTGGAACTCACTCTATAGACCAGGCTGGCCTCGAACTCAGAAGTCCGCCTGCACTTAGAAATCCTCCTGCCTCTGCCTCCCAAGCGCTGGGATTAAAGGTGTGCGCTGCCACCACCCGGCTCATTATAACTTCTACAAAGAGGTCTGAGATACAGGGAAAGTGGCCCCTTGGTCATTCTATGCCCTTTCCAATTAAAAAAAAAAAAATTACTATGTAAATGACTTACATTTACAAAATGGGGAGGGCAGCGGTTAGGGCAGGGTTGAGACAGGGTCTCACTATGAACTCCTGGCTATCTGGAATTCACTATACAGACCAGGCAAAGAGGTCCACCTGTATCTGTCTGTCTCTGTATCTGTCTCCTGAGTACTGAAATCGAAAGCATGGACCACTGTGTTCAACCATTACAAAACTTTCAAATTACTGTTTTAATTATATTTTATTTGATATTTGCTTGTTTGTTTGTTTTATTTTTTTTGAGGTTTCCCTATGGTGGTCAGGCTGGCCTCACCCTTCCAATTATTCTACCTCAGCTTCCCAAGTGGTGGAACCATGGGTGTGTAACTGAAGACTTTGAAGGAGTCAGTGTGGTACTGGAGAGACTTCTCAAGTGGTTAAGAGGACTGACGCTTTTCTGGAGGACCTGGGTTCAATTCCCAGCACCCATGCAGCAGCTCACAGTCATGTGCAACTCTGACCCCGCTTCTGGTCTCTGTGGACACCAGACACTTGTGCACACATACATATCCAGAAACACTTGTGATGCACACATACACATCCAGAAACACTTGTGATGCACACAAACACATCCAGAAACACTTGTGATGCATATATACACATGCAGACAAAATACCATAACACATAAAATAGCAACCACAAAAAAAATCAAAAACAAACAAAAATCCTTAAAAATTAAACAAAAAGGAGTGAAGTTTACAGCGTTTGGATGCCATTGGAGCTAACATATTATATAAAGAATTCCTGGAAAATAAAACCTGGGAGCTAGCCAGGTGTGGTGACAGATATCTGCACTTCCACACTGGAAATTAGAAATAGAAGGACCAGGAATTCAAGGCTAACCTGGGCTACGTGAGACCATGTCCTAAAATAGCAAAATAGATTTGATTCAAATACACTGTACCTGGGAATAAATATTAGACAAGATAGTAAGAACAAACAAAACGGAAGCCAGTGTGCCCATAATCTGAGCACTTAGGAAGCTGGGGTGGAAGATGGCAAGGGAGGCGACTACAGGCTACAGAACAAGGCCAGGCCTTTAAAAAGTGGGGCTAGAGTGAGCTGGAGCTGTCTGGAAAGAAAGGTCAGTGGTTGAGAGCTCTTGCTGTGTAAGTGAAGTACCAGGGTTCAAATTCACACACACACACACACACACACACACACACACACACACGCACACGCACACGCACACGCACACACACACGCACACGCACACACACACACATACACACACACACACAGAGGTGTGGTTAAACAGGTACTTGTGTAACTCCAGAGCTGGGGAAGCAGATGAGAAGGTGTCTGAAGCTGTTGACCACCCTGTCTCAAGGGAATTAGGTGGACAGTGACAGTTTGGGCATCCTCTTTTGCACACACAAATGACATATGCACACAAAGGGAAGAGAAGGAGAAAGAGGAGAACTGGGCAGAAAACCATGAGCAAGCAATTTGGCAAAGAGAACGCATCCGACGAGAGTGCACACAGGCTTCCCCTCCATAGACCACAGATGCCAAGGGAAGCAGCATGACACTTCTAGCAGTGAACCCAACAACATCAAAGTCTGCGGGCCAGCACTCGGGAGGCAGAAGCAGGTGCATCTCTGAGTTCCAGACTAGCCAGGTCCACACAGTGAAAAAAGTTTGATGTTAAGAAAATTTCAGTGGGGCAGTGGTGGCACACACCTTTAATCCTAGCACTTGGGAGGGAGAGGCAGGTGGATTTCTGAGTTCGAGGCCAGCCTGGTCTACAGAGTGAGTTCCAGGACAGCCAGGGCTACACAGAGAAACCCTGTGTACTGGCTGGTTTTGTGTGTCAACTTGACACAGGCTAGAGTTATCACAGAGAAGGGAGCTTCAGTTGGGGAAGTGCCTCCATGAGATCCAGCTGTGGGGCATTTTCTCAATTAGTGATCAAGGGGGTAGGGCCCCTTGTGGGTGGTGCCATCCCTTGGCTGGAAGTCTTGGATTCTATAAGAGAGTAGGCTGAGCAAGCCAGGGGAAGCAAGCCAGTAAGAAACAACACTCCATAGCCTCTGCATCAGCTCCTGCTTCCTGATGTGCTTGAGTTCCAGTCCTGACTTCCTTTGGTGATAAACAGCCATGTGAAAGTAAGCTGAATAAACCCTTTCCTCCTCAACTTGCTTCTTGGTCATGATGTTTGTGCAGAATAGAAACCCTGACTAAGACACCCTGTCTCGAAAAAACCAAAAAGAAAAAAAAAAAAGAAAATGTCAAGGGGCTGGTGAGATGGCTCAGCAGGTAAGAGCCGACCGATTGCTCTTCCGAAGGTCATGAGTTCAAAATCCCAGCAACCACCCGTAATAAGATCTGACACTTTCTTCTGGTGGTCTGAAGACGGCTACAGTGTACTTTAAATAAATAAATAAATAAATAAATAAATAAGAAAATGTCAAACTTACTTTGAAGGCCCCCTCTGACTCCATGGATAAGAGGTCCCCATCAAATGGAATGAGATCTAAGCTGTATTCCTCTCGATGAATAAAGGATCCCAAAACTCCCAGGTCCTTCAGCCGCTGCTCACACAGTAGGCTCCGGCGAGGCACAAACAAAATATGGAAATCCCTGATAGGGCCACGCCTGTCCTCACTGCAAAGGAAGTAACCACTGTTAGCTTCTCTGCTCCTTACTGTCAGAGGTTGCTTTTCTTATGCATCCCTACGATATGGCAGGCACGAAACAAACACTGCTTACTTACGTAAACAATAAAGACAGACTCTCAAGGGGGTACAGGGATGGCTCAGAGGCTAAAAGCATTTCTGCTCTTCCAGAGGATACCAGTTGGTTCCCAGCACCCACATGGCAACTCACAACTGTCTAAATTCCAGTTCAAGGGTATCCAGCAACCTCTTCTGACCTCCAAAGGCACATATACATATATTCAGACAACTGCTCATACACATAAAACAAAATAAAATAATCTTAAAAAAAAAAAGCCAGACACTCAGACCTAAATTGTTAACAAAACTTTGATTCTAGCAATCACATCACATAACAGACAGATACACACACATACACACACCAAAACCAGATCTTAAAACAGCACATCTGTGTTTTTTTAAAACAAATGCCTCTTTAACCAAACCAATTTAACACAACAGTCTTTTATTAAAATGAGAACTCCCCAGCCAGGCGGTGGAGGCGCAGGCCTTTAATCCCAGCACTTCAGAGGCAGAGGCAGGAGGATTTCTGAGTTCGAGGCCAGCCTGGTCTACATAGTGAGTTCCAGGACATCCAGGGCTACACAGAGAAACCCTGTCTCAAAAATTCGCCCCCCCCAAAAAAAAACAAAGGATCACACTATTCCTCCAAAATAAATAAATAAACAAACAAATGTAAAACAAACAAAGAAAAAAACTTTTAAAGCCCAATGTCTTTTGAACCACAAAACTCTGAGGTACCTGAGTACATTCTCAGCAATTATATCCATCAATTCTAGCCTGGGTCTGACCAAAAAAATGATATTCTTGACATCAGCTGCTGGCAAACGGCTTCCTTTAAGGGTGAACATTTTTTCCACTTCATGCTCCTAGGGAAGCACACACAAAGGACTGGTTAAAAACCCTGAACTCTGTCTTCCTCAGATCCGTAAGTAATTCACAGTCCCAACCGAACACATGAAGGACCAAGCTGCAAGATAAAGCCGATGTTTCTGCATCCGCAGGCCAACCATCTGACACAGCATACCAACAAAGGCACCACGACATAGTCACACAAGGCAGTGTTTGTATGCAGAACGATTTTGTTTCTGTCCTCCCGCGCCCCCCCCCCCCCCCCCCCGTATCAAGCCAGACATCAATTTCAGCATCTCATATATACTGAGCAAGCCCACTACCGCTGAGCAGCACCCTCTATGCTGAGCGTTAATCAGGTATAAATACCAGTGTCTGTACAACTCAGATAGCTTTGCAAGTGATTACTCAGGAAGATATGTTAGAATCCCATTACTAACACTAGGTTCGATTAACTATTAATTCTTGAACACATCTCATATGGCGCATTACCTTTAGTAGTGAGTACTGTGCAATCAGTCCAAATGGTCCTGTTAAATATTCATCCCACACTATCGCCTGTAGGAGGGGAGAAACAACAGCAAAAGAAATGGCAGTCATAATCAGGAAGAATATATTTTTATAAGGTTTATTCTTCCCTGCCCCACCCCCACTTTATTTTAATTCTGTGTAGTTGTATGTGTCTGTGCTTGGGTCTGTGCATGTGGGGTGCAGTGCCCATCAGAGACCAGACCCATCCAATTTCCAAGGCTCTGGGGTTACAAGTGGTTATCTGTAGGTGCCGGGAACTGAACTGGGCTCCTCTGGAAAAAGAGCTAGCTACACTCCCCCTTCACCTCTAAGCCAACTTTCCAGATCCAAGGAATATTCTCCTAAAATTTGGAGTTAGGATTTTTACAGGCTCTGGTCACATCATAGCCTAAGGGTCGAAAAAAATCTTTCATGCAGGGGGAAATTTGATGATACTGGCATCAGAGACCCCTGCTTCTTCCAGGAGAAACACTTTGTAAACCTGTAATTCAATACCACAGTCAAAATACTGGTCCACACATCTGATTTCGACATCATTTTCGGTTTAATATAGGCCCCCTGTGATTTAATAATCTGCCTTTCTGACTCAATGGCAGCAAGCAACCACCTTAGTTGGAGCTATATTTCCCAAGCTGATTCTTAAAGTGTCTATTTTGTTTATCTCTCCAGATTGGAACTTCCCATTCCCTGTAGGGAAATGGGGTATAATTAATAAATCTAATAATAGAGAGGAAAAATGCTTAAAAGAAAACCTTACAGCAAACCATGGCTCACGCCTGTAATGCCAGAGGCAAGAGAAAGGAGGAGAGCTGGCAGGAACAGTCTATACTGCCAGGAAGTGGCTCAAAAATAAAATGGAGAGCCGTGCACACTCCTTAATTCCAGCACTCAGAGGCAGTGGCAGGTGAATCTCAGTGAGTTCGAGGCCAGCCAGGACTACACAGCGATACCCTGTCTCAAACTAACACTGAGAGGAAAAAAAGGACGGAAGGAAATTCTATGAAGTCCCCGATCCAGCGCTCCTCCCTTCCAAGCTGGGTGCTTTAATAGACAAAATGATCCATGTTGAAGACCAAGTTAAAGTCTGAAGTGACAGCTCCTCTTTCACAACCTGTGTGCCGAGGGCCACAGGCGTGGGTGCTTCCAGACTGGAAAGGACTACAGTCTCGCAGATGGGAGAGCTGGGAGCCAGGGGGCCGGGAACGGGCTCTGCTGTCACTGAGCGGAGGCCTGCTCGCCCCCAGGGCCTCGCACAGCTCCTCCCGGCCAGGCATGGCGGCGACGGGCCCCGTCCCTCACCTTGCTCCCAGCGCACTTGTCCAGAAACTCGCGCAGCTCCCGACGAACCGCCTCGCGCAGAACGTTCAGGTTCACTCGCCCGTACGAAAGGTGCGCAGCCATCTTGCCCCACCACCCGCCTTTCCCCTGACACGGCCTGGGTCACGTGGCGGGCCGTTCACGTGATCCGAGTCGCTGACGCACGTTTAACTCGAAAGGTGAAGTCCAACGCTGCTCCTTCAGGGTCCTAGTGCGCATGCAAGGAGGCTCCTTGACCCCGCCCCTTTCTGTAGATATTTTCCCACGGTGCCTAGGAATAGTGGGCACTGAAAACAGGGATGGAAATTGGATGTTATTTGTCACGTTTAAAAGCACCACCCTTCTGTCTTCGCAGCTAGAATACTGGTGTAAAATGGCGATTGAGGCCAAACTACAAAGTGCACTTTACAGCTGGGCAGTGGTGGTGCCCGCCTTTAATCCCAGCACTTGGGAGGCAGAGGCAGGCGGATTTCTGAGTTCGAGGCCAGCCTGGTCTACAGAGTGAGTTCCAGGACACCCAGGGCTACACAGAGAAACACTGTCTCGAAAAACCGAAAAACCAAACAAAAAACAAAGTGGGCTTTACTATACCCAGTAAGTGGTTTAATCTCAGAGCAGGTATATCTCAGCAAGTTCGAGGCCAGCCTGGTTAACATAGGGAGCTCCAGGACAACCAGAGCTACACAGTGAGACCTGTCTCCACATAAACAAACAATAAGTGGACTGGAGAGACGGTTCAGCAGTTAAAAGCACTTGCTGTTTTCCCGAGGATCGGGTTCCCAGCATCCACATGGTAGCTCATGATCATCTGTAACCCTTTCCGGCCTACGAGGACCCAGCACACAATGTTGATATGGACATTCAGGCAAACACATTTTTAAAAATCGAAGAGAGAGATGGCTTAGTGGAAACACACTGCTCTTCCAGAGAAACAGATTTGGGTTTCCAGCGTCCACGTGGCAGCTCGAAACTGCCTTTAACTCCAATTCCAAATCCTCTCATATCCACTTCTGACCTTAATGGACTCCTGTGTACACACACACACACACACACACACACACACACACGCACGTTATTTTTAAATTTACTTATTTTATGTGTGAGAGCATTTTGTCAAACCCAGGGGCTCTGAAAGGGCAGTGGATACTCTTGACCATTATGACAGCTCTCCACTTCCCACAATCCCCCAAGTGAATCACCTCAAGTCAATAATACTAGAGTCGGGAATAATAGCCTGCTGTAGGGTATTATTTACAATCTTTTTTTTTTTTTTTTGAAACAACTGTGTGGGGAAGCAATCATTTAGTAGATATTCAAAGGCGAGCACTCAACTTGTCAGGTAGAGAACCTAACACTTTTGAGAGTTTCTAAAGAGTTGTGGATTACTAATTAGAGACAGAGTAGCACAGGCCTATAATCCCAGCACTTGGGAGGTAGAAGAGGAGGAGAGTAAGTTGTGAACCTGTGTGGTCTACAAAGTAAGGCCTTATCTCAAAGTCAAAGTCTGGGGATATAGCTCAAGGGTATAGTGCTGGCTAGGACTTGCAAGGCCTTTGGTTTGACCCCAATCACAGAAAAACTAAAGAGACGGAATCATACATCGCTGAAACCAGAATACTGAAGCTTACGTTTCCAGCTCCCATAAAAGCCAATTAAAGAGACAAAGATAAATTATTAAAAACTTACTTTTAGGGGCTGGAGAGATGGCTCGGTGGTTAAGAGCACTGAGTGCTCTTCCAGAAGTCCCGGGTTCAATTCCCAGCAACCACACGGTGGTTCACAACCATCTGTAATAGGATTCGATGCCCCCCTCCAGGTGTGTCTGAAGAAAGCCACAGTGTACTCACATACATAAAATAAATCTTTTTTTTAAAGTGTACTTTTGGGCTGGAGAGATGACTCAGCGGTTGAGAGCACTGACTGCTCTTCCAGCAGTCCTGAGTTCAATTTCCAGCAACCACATGGTGGCTCACAACCATCTGTAATGGGATCTGATGTCCTCTTCTGGTGTGTCTTAAGAGAGCAATGGCGTACTCATATACATAAAACAAATACATAAATATTTTTAAAGCGTGGACTTTTATGATTTTTAATTATGTGTAGGTGTCTGTGTTTGTCTGCATGTGAGTGTGTACACATGAGTGCAGGCACCCTCAGAGGCCAGAGGCATCAGATCCCCTGGAACTGGACTTACAGCCAGTTGTGAGTGGCTGCATGGTTGCTAGGAAACCAATAGCAGTCCTCTGGATGAGCAGCAAATGCTCTTAACCACCAAAGTTTCTCTCAGCTCCACCAAGAATGGAATCTCTAAGTTTTGCTGTGTTCAGAGAGCTAGTGACCTGTAAGGGTGATGCGGGTGTGGGGGATGGAGGTAGGGGTGCACAGGGCAGCCAACTGAGAGCTCAGTGTCATCCCTCTGGTCAGGTGGTCAACCACAGTAACCTCTTATCACGTGGATGCCTGAGCCGAGTCTGTCAATGGTGACAGTGTTCCTCCAAGGCCATCTGAAAAATTAGCTCAAAGCAAGCAAGCTATTGATAGTACCTGTCAATATTTATATGTGCAGATGACTAATATGTGCTAGCAATGACTCATATGTGCGAGTTCCTTTTTACACTACAGAGTGTAGAATATCTGTCCCCTAGCCCCGACCCTGTCATTCCCAATGACACCTTTTTCTTTTTAAATATGCTGTGATAAAGTGATAGATAATCCAATATATTTAATTTTTGAATGATTCACAAAATGCTTTAAGATACCAGTTATTTCTCTTCCTCTTCCAGCTTCTAATAGGGTTTCTAGTAGTCCATGCTGGTAGTGAATTCACTATGTGGCTGAGGATGACCTTGAATTCTTGATCCCTCTCCAAAGTACTGGAGTGACAGATTCCTTGCCACACGTGGCTTCATTTATTTTTTTTCTTTTAAAAAAATAAAGTTTGAGGCTATCCTGGACTACAGAACTATACAAAGAAATCCAGCAAACAACAAAACAAAACAAAACAAAACAATATATAACTTGAAAGGTGAAAGACATCTTTCATGTTCTGGTGGGAACAGAATTGGTTGTTGATGGTTCCTGAAGTCACTCAGATATTTAGGATCCTTCCAAGAGCTTGTCCAGAGGATGTGCAGTCTTCTAGGACACTCTCACTCTGTTGGGTTGGAAGCAGTTTCAAGCTTTGTTCACCCTGCTCTACCTTGAGGCAAGGTCTCATCATATGATCCAGGCTGGCCTTGAACTCCTGGCAATCAATCTACCTGCCTCAGTTTCCCAACTGTCAGGATAACAGGTCTCCAGCTGTCCCCTCCGCACCCTCCGCCCATGCCAATTCCCATCTTTCCAGCAACACTGAACAGAAGTTAAAGACTTCTAGTGCCTGGTATTTATGTGCCTGGTGTACATGCAGGTGCATGCTCAGGCCAGAGGACCTCGGCCGTCATTTCTAAGCTGCCATCTACCTTTGTAAAATTCTTTTGTTGGCTCAAAACTTGCCAAGTTGGTTAAGCCAGCTGGCCTAGGAAGGCCCCAGGGATCTATCTTCCTCTGTGCTGGGATTATAGGTATATCATCTTGCTCCACTTTATGGATTCTGGGATAGTCCTGAGTTATCTCCACAGCCTCTTTTATTTCCAGACAAATTCTCTTTCATGTATCCCAGGTTATCCTCAAACTTGCTATACAGCCAAAGACGACCTCCTTGTATGATCCTCCTACCTCCACCTTCCCAACGCAGGAATTAGGTATGTGCCACCACATCTAGTTCCTTAGCTTTTCCATATTTACAGAACTTTCAGGGATTGACAGCATCCTTCCCAAATGTGTGGTGCTGAGGACTGAACCCAGGGCTCTGTGCATGCTGGGTAAGCACTGCGTGCATCTATCCACTGAAGTATCTATCCAGCTCTTGCTGACTTTTTGTTTTTAGAGACAGGGTTTTTCTATGTAGCACTGGCATTCCATCTGTAGATCAGGCTAGCCTTGAATTTACCGATCTATCTGCCTCTGCCTCTTGGGTGCTGGGATCAAAGGTGTGTGCCATCATCACCCAACTGTTAACATTATTCTAAGCAATCCCTGTCAATTTTAAGACATACCTGTGCACTCTCTCTTTCTCTCTCACTCTCTCCGCCCTCTCTGTTTTTTAAGACAGAGTTCCTCTGTGTAGCTCTGGCTATCCTGTAACTCCCTTCATAGACCAGGCTGTCCTGGAACTTACAGAGATCCTCCTGCCTCTGCCTCCTGAGTTCTGGGATTAAAGGTGTGAGCCACCACCCCTTGTTTCTCTGCTCTCGTTTAGACATGGTCTTATGTAGCTCAGGCTAGTCTCCAAGTTGTTACATAGGCACAGATGGCCTTGAACTTCTGACTCTTCTGCCTCTGCCTCCAAAAGGTCCAACTGCACACACAACTTCTTACAGTTGTTTAGAAACTTGTTTTATAGAAGTGAAAGGAGCTATTTGGGGACCGACATGGTGGCTCTGTGATACAGGGAGGAAGGGACTGCCTTTGGAATCTAAGGAAAGCCCTACTTGAAGAAAAAAACATGACAATTAATCCTAAGAATAATATGTGTTTACTATCACTGGTAAAACAAAGAACCCAAAAAGACCAGAAACATTTATTAAAGTAGATACAGAACTCAGATTTTAATACTGCTTTACATACTTTGTTTGTGAAATAATTCCTATAGTTTTATTAACCCAAAATGCCAACTGGCAACAGATTCGTTGACTGTTCACTCATCAAGCACAGTGGATAATCTTAAGGGGGAACATGGCAAAGGCTTATATACAATGACGGAAGTTCTTATCCTGCACACCACATGGAGATGCTTGTGATTCCTTTTTACATATTCTCAAAGACATTCAAGTGAAGACAGACTCAGACTGGCTGATCAAATCTTCAGTTGGTTGAGGTCCTTTGTTTTATCTTTTTGTGATAAGAAAATTCAAAATTATTCATGTTGAATTTCTCATCATACATTCATTAAAAATACAGTAAAAAAACAAACACACAAACCCCACAAATGTATAAAGGAGGGTTGTAGATCAGTTAATTATCTTAGCTGTCTTCAGAGTGGCTTAGTTCACTGCTGGGGTCATCTGCTAAAGAAGGGAAACACAATCAAAGAGCCGGAGACCATCCTTCCAGCTACTCAGATCTGGCTAAGAAACAACAAGGAGACAAAAGCGACGGCTGTGACCGCACCGCAGAGAGCAGCGCAAAGCCCATCTCTGCCCAGCCGGTCACATCCTCATAAGCTTTTAGGTGTTTTCTTTTTCATAAAGGTAAAAAAATCTGAAAAGAAGACACATTGTATATACTTTTTTCCCAAAATATAGATTCTTTAAAAAATATATATACATATAATATATAGAGGTTGAAATTATGTAAAACCAATAAAGAAAATACCACTGTCGGTCCATGGGTGCAGCATATAGATTAGAAAAGGTCCCCACAGCAGTTTGGGGCTTTCCCGTCCCTTTTACCTGTTTCATGATTTAAAATCACACCTAAATATTGTCAAGCCTGGAAAAGGCACTCCTGAGAGCAGGTAGTGCAGAGAGCTTGTGTGTTTAGGAATAAGAGTATTTAAAAGAGGGCATGAAATCGCAAAGTTCCACAGGTTTTTTTTTTTTTTGCTTGTTTGTTTTTGTTTTTTGCAACTCATTCCAGTGTCAAAGCGTAACAACAACAACCTAAATATACAGATGTAGCCAGGAAACATTTTAGTGCAAATATGAGAGTTAACAGCAGAATTTAAAGTTTCTTAAATAAGATGTTGCCAGGGTCCAGCTTGTCCCAGAGTGTTTCTCTAGGAACAAAAAGTAACTGCACCTGGTACAATGTCTTAAACCTTAAAAATCCAGAAAACAAGGATGGAAGTGCAAGCCCACCTACCAAATATTTATTATTTTAACTTATGAGGGGAAATGAAAGGGAAACTTGTTGAAGATCAAAATATTTTCTCAGATTTGTTGACAGGGGTCAAAAAATAAGGAGCTCTTCTGAAGTTGCACACACAATGCTGGTGGAGAGCTGCTGAGGGGTGGCGTCTGGGAAGGCCATCCTGCCCGCCTGGCTTCCTCAGAAGGTCTCATCATCATTGCAGTTGGTTGCCCAGTGCCCAAACATCTCACAGATCTCACAGTACGGCCGCTCCTCACTTCGGCTGCCGTGGTGAGTGGAATGGGGAGGGTCTTCCGACATCTGGGCCTGGGTGGGGCAGTCCTCGGTATCGTGGAGGTCAAAGCAGTCACAAATGTCACAGAAGAGGCGGGGTTTCTTCTTGGACTGCTTCTCCTGGTCATCACTACAAATGTCAACACAGAAGACCAGGAAGGTGGTCAAAAGAAATCCAGGAAGTGACAACACTCACGGAGAATTTTTACATGCATGGGGACTAACAATAGCCACAGCCAGCAGCTTCCAGAACAAACCTTTATAAAATGTGTAGGCCAGGCTGCAGGATGGCTGGCTCAGTGGTTAAGAACAGAGGACCCAGCACCCATAAGGGGCACATAACCATCTGTTAACTCCAGTTCCACAACATTTGATGCCCTCTTCTGGCCTCCAAGGGTACCAGGCACACATGTGGTGCACGTATATACATGCCAGCAAAATACCCATATATACAAAATAAGTCTAATAAGATAAGCAGCTTGGGCCTCTGCACTTGTCATTCTGGATGGTCCAGATGCATGGTGGTTTGCTCTGACACAGTGGCCACACACACAGCCATCAATTCTTTCTGACAGCTGCTGGAGACCCTGACCGTTGACTCCCACGTCTCTTCCGACGGGCTGCGCTCTGTCATACCTGTCATAACTGTTCAGATCATCCCCGTTGCCGTTGAGCGCAGCCTCAGACATCATCTCCACCTTCATCTTGAGGTCTTGATTCTTTCTTTGAAGGTCCACGATTACCGAGTTGAGGAAGTCAATCTAATATTTTTTTTTGAAAGAAAAAAGAAGCAGTGAGGTATGTGAATGTCTAAGCCCCTCACAGCTGTGGTATCTAGAAGTGGGGAAGGATGTGCTCGCACTCCAGCTGCAAACTGTCACAGCAGGCCCAAGGGACAGAGGTGCTGAGGGAGTGGGGTGAACTGCAGCTAGTGGGAGATCACAGCTAGTGAGGCAAGGAGGTTTCTTACTTCCCTTCTCCATCCCTCAGTGTTTGCTACAAAGAAACTATTTTGTATCAAAAGACACTTTAAATGACTCATGTCATTGAGTCTTTGTAGCTGTACATGGATAAACTTCACTTGTCCTTCAGACAAAGGACATTACACTTAAATCACTAATCTGTGGACTGGTGAAATGCTACTGATATTTTTCAAGAAAACAAAACACTTTATACTGTCCACAGTCAATATCTCACATTTCTGAATACCTGGTTTATTTTTCCTTCGTGTGTGTGTGTGTGTGTGTGTGTGTGTGTGTGTACAGGGGCATCTTCAGAAAAGATATAGGGGCTTAATAGAGAAGGCCAAGCTCCCTCTCTGAGGAGGAGAGGTGTGACATGCTCCCACACCTACAGGAAGGGCACTGGTCTAAGAAGAGCTGGCGGCAAAGATAACAAAATGACCATCAAAAAGTAACATGTCCTGAACACTTCATGTCTTCTAAGGATACTCTAAAATCAAAACATTCTTCCCTCTTTTACAAAGTAAAAGGCTTCATTTCTGTAAATTGAAAAGTTTCTCTCTCTCAATACATACACTTTGGCTGCTCTTCTTTCTTTTTCTGAATAGACTCTTGCTAAGTATCCCAGGCTGGCCTCAGACTCACTATTAAGTTAGGCATGATGTACACCTTTAGTCCCGGCACTCAGGAGGCAGAGCTAGGTTGCTGTCTGTTTCTTTAAAGCTAGCCTGGCCTATATAGTTAGTCCCTGTCTCAAACAAACAAAAAACAAAACCCCAAACACATTTCACTTTGAACTTTCTTTCTTTACTTTTTTTAAAGACAGGATCTTACACTGTAGCTATCTCACATTACTCTGGAGCTCTTCCTGCCTCTGCCTCCTGAATGCTGGGGTCACGTGAACGTACTACGACACCTGACTTTCTTTCTTTTTTTTTTTAATTCTAGATTTATGTATATAATAAGTGTTGTGCCTGTGTGACTGTGGAGGTCAGGAGGAGCCACTGGATTCTCTGGAACTGGAGTTAAGGATGGTTGTGGTCCATCTTGTGGGTGCTGGGAACTGAACCCAGTCTTCTGTAAGAGCAACTACCGCTCCTAACCATTGAGCCATCTCCCCAGCCCCCACATCTGACTTTCAGGTTGCATCTTCTAAGTCATTCTGTAAGGTTCCATTCCAGGGGCACACAACCACACTCACAAGTGCACACAAATTAGGAAGCATAAAACAAACCATTTGCTGATGGGAGGGAAAGTGTTGGCGGCAGCAGCAGAAACAGATGGAAGCAGAAAGGGAGGGGGAGAAAAAACAACGTTAATTCTGTGCTATGCCTGGGAGACACTAAGAGACAAAGCTAATTCTGGGTCAGTTGGAGTCTGAAAGCTGTTTAAAGGAATTCCTTATAGCACTGGTTTCTAATATATACCCACAGGCTTAGATAGATCACAGTGTTCTGTTCACCAAAAGGGAACTGACTAAACTATGGTACATCTATATAACGGAATACTACATGGCTAAAGAAAGGATAAGTACAGAATGCTTTATGTGGTATGCTACTAATTTTTTTTTTTTAAATGGAGGCTGGAGAGATGGCTCAGCAGTTAAGAGCACTGACTGCTCTTCCAGAGGTTCTGAGTTCAATTCCCAGCAACCTTAAGGTGGCTCTCAACCATCTGTAATGGGATCTGCTGCCCTCTTCTGCTGTGTCTGCAGACAGCAACAGGGAGGCAGCTGTGATTCAGTAATGGGAGGCAGGGCAGCAGAAGCAGCAAAGTTCGAGGCCAATTACGGCTGCATAAAACCCTGTGTCTCAAAAAAGAAAAAAAAATCAGGTGGTAGTGGACACATCTTTAGTCCCTGAACTTGGGAGGCAAAGACAGGTGGATCTGAGTTCGAGGCCAGCCTGGTTTACAGAGTGAGTTCCAGGCCAGGCAGGGCTACACACAGAAACTTAGTCTTGAAAAACAAAAAACAAAACAAAACGAAAAGGCAAAACTTAAAGTACTGGAGTGTGCTTGCGAGAGAGGCAGGGCGCTTCTGTGTCACACAGGCTGATCTCAGACTCCATGGTTCCACTGATCCTCCCACCTCAGCCTTCCAAGTACCAGAGCTATAGGGATGTGCTGTTACATACCACGGCTACAAAAAACCCAAACCCCAAGATGTCTGCAACAGGTAAGACACAGAGAAGAGTGTCAGCATGTGGGAAATGAGCTGCGGAGACCAGAGGCTTTTTACTACGTACATTTTAATGCTCAGCATTATACTCCCAAGATACCTAGTGACTCTGGGAAATGGGCAGACAGCAGAAGCACTAATAGAAGAGCATTACCTGACTCTCCTGGGCTCTCTCATCCTCTTCTGCCTGAGCATCAGTGTTACCTTGTGTTTAAAACAAGAAGAAGAGCAATCAGAGACGAGAGCCATCAGAAGGAGCACTGGAAAACATGTCAAGCCCGTTCCTTGCTGCCGCAGTGACTGGCTGAGAGGGGATAAGTCCTTGCCTGCTCTCTGGCTGCTACTGAGCATGTCCCTTCAGGGCCATCTCTCAATATGGCCACCTAGAGGTACTAGTGTCTGATGCTTATGGCTGCACTCCAGCTTCTCCCACCAAGGTGATCTCTGTTCTCCTCGATGCTTTGCACTTTGAGGCCTCGTGGTTTGCTTGTTTGATGGTAGCCGTCATGTACTGTCTTACATGTGTTGTCACAGTCACACAGCATGAGACAACAACACCAAGCACACTTGTGGCTAAGTGTTGGGAGAGGTGGGAGCAGGGGAGCTGGGCAGCGGATGGGAAGGGTACCTCTACTGGGAGAAGCTCTCTGGAGGAGGCACCAGGCGGCCATGGGAGGGGAGGATGAGGAGGAGCACCACACGGGCATCCTTTTACCTGAGCTGCTGAGCTGCCTCTTGTTCTCCTTGAGTTGAAGTTCCAGGTTTTTGACCTTGAGCTCAAGCTTCACCTTATCAGACTCCAATGTCTGCACAACTGAATGCAGGGACTTGGCCGAGGCGTTTTCTCCCCTGAGCACTGTGACCTGCAACACAGAGGCTGGGCTCAGCCAGGAGGAGGGGCAGAGCGTGTCGGCGGGACCCTCTATGCCCCCAGGACACCCTACCTCATTCCTCAGCTTCTCCAGTTCTGCGTCTTTCTCTGTGAGTAAGGCACTGGTGAGGCTGATGGATTTCTGCAAGGAAGCTTTCTCTTCATCAGCGTCTCTTCTGTACTCGGATTCTCTAAAAAACCAGAGGGTTAAACAGGTCCAGAGATCAACCAGGGCAGTGGTCAGCAAGCAGCTGTTCCAGAACAGACTTGAGAGTGACTTCAGTTATCGTTAAAAAAAGAGAGGTGTAACAGGGAAGTTGCATGGGGATTGAGGCTGTTATGCCTGTAGATGTTACTTACTGTGCTCGAGAGAAAAGGTTTATATGCATAGGCATGCAGAACCTGCATGTCATTGTGTCCATTTGAACTCAAAGAGACAAGTTAATACATTTGGAAGATGTAGATTTAAAAAAATAATAATTGTTGCACCCTCCCCCCCAAAAAACATAGTCAAATATATAGTTGAATATTGTTACTTCTGGAATAAATAATTACCAAGCAATGACAATTAAAATACGTACATGCAAAGCAATTATACAGATGTCATGCAGAGCAGTTTTATGCTGGAAATATCCATTGGTTCTCACTAATTTCATTCAGTAATGTTTTAGCAAGTTCAGAGGTCGTGTTTTTAAGATTGTGTGAGCCAAAACAGTAGCAAAGGTTTTTATTATTCAAACTGGAAGTTAATTGCTTTTCAATCAATCTGAAGAGGCCTTTGGCTGCTTCTATAGTTTAACCACAGACAGGCCAGAGTGGAGGAGAGTGTGGCTCCTCACAGGTGAAACGGAACATGAGGAGTTCTACAGGAATGTACCCCTGTTCTCTGCTGGCTCACTAGAGGGAGCGAGAGGCCTTTGGAAAAATACAACTGTCTACTGGGGAGCCTGGGGTTGCAAGAGGAAAGGATGGGGGGTTGGGGTAAGGACACATGGAGGCTGGGCAAGACACAAGGAGTCGGCCCCAAAGGAGAGCAGCGCATGTGTGAGGTGTGGGTGTATTTAAAGTTGTGCTGTGAACTACAAACAGGCTGAGGTCATCCTTGGTGAGGGACTGTCACCGATCAGAAGAGACTAAGGAGACAGAACCGCACACATACAATGCTACTTCCTAGCTTGGATCCTGATGAGGAAAATGACCGTGATGGAAAACTACAGAGAGCTGAGTAGTGGTGACCTTGTGGCCATGTGACATGTTCACAGCAGGGCGGCCGACTAGGAAAACGGAACTGACTGTAAAGCCTTTACACTCTCCTAGAAACCTAAAATCCACCTTTAAAATAAAATTTTCTTATGTGACAGACCTTGTGTCACTAAATTACTTTAGGGAAGAATAAAATAAGAGAAAAGCGTCTCGGGCTAGCGCTCAGGCCACACAATCTCAGACCCTGTGTCAATGCAATCAGGTCACTGCCAGTTCTACAGGAAGCAGGCGGGTGAATGCAGAGCAAGTGCCATTTACTCTATTGTAAATCAACTAGAGGAATAGAAAATGGAGGTCCAAGTTAGAGATGGCAGAGGTATGGCTAGTTAGTGAGACCCAAGGTATCCGGCACATGAATTACAAAATTCTCATGGTTTATGATAAACTGAAATTCTACACAAAGATGAAAATAAACGTGTTGTATTTATCTCGTTGTGTGGCTTACACTTTTACACTCCAGAATGATGTGTAGTAAGAAAAGAGTCTGAGACTTTACCGAAGTGTTTTGAATTGGTAACACTGGGAAGGAGGGGGCATTGGTGTCCCTACAGTCCTGAGTGCGTGCTAGGAAATGCGGGTTTGAATTAACGTGGGGCTTCTGAAGTAGGGGGACAAACAGGTATTTCTGCAACGTGAAAAGGAAGGCTCTAGTGCTATCCAAAGACAGGAAATTTGGGCTCGCTGAATTTTTCTGAAGCGTATTTGGTATTTTATTCTATTGTAAAAATTAATTCTGGCACTTCACCTATTTTAACTGCCACTCAGATGTGAAAAACATAAGTTTAAAGGTTTTAACTAAAAATTAGCAGGACTGGAGTTTGCTGAATGCCCAAAGACCTAAATGGCTAAGATGCCATGGTACTTAGTACTAGGAGGAAGAGTCACTAGTAGGGGCAGAAGGGCCGCCAACCCGACTCTGTGCTTATCCTGCCTACACAACCCCAAGCCACACAGTTTGCTAAGAAGATGGAGTCAGGATATTTCCTATACAAATCAACCAAAGGACACATGCTGAAGAAAGATATGGCTCAGAGGTGAAATCACTGCTACCAAGCTTGATGAGAATTCATGTGGGATAAGGATCCCTTTACACACACACACACGCACACACACACACACACACACACACACACTAAATGTTAAGAAAAATGAAGAGAAAGAGGAAGAAAGAAAGCAGGAGGTCTACCAGATGGCAGGGTACGCAGACTTGGCAGTTCATCTGTGACAGATCTTCAGTGATGGCCTCCTAGGCAATTCTTAAGCAATTTCTATGCCCTAATTCCTCTGTACAAACCAAGAGGGGCTGAATGAAAACATCTCTGCCAACATTACTGACGTATGAGAAGCACACTCTAGTTTAAGCCATGTTGGCTACAAGGGATTGCTCAAACTACCAAAACCAAGAAAGGAAGCTAACCATATGAAGAAGGCATCAGGGCCAGAAACTCTTGTCCCATCCCCCGTGGGAATACATCGCTCAGATTCTTTTCTTACTACTTACATAAGAAATAAAGTCCAGTAATGAAGCAAATACCTTAAAGTGTTACTGGGCAAGCTTTAAAATGCAAGATAATAAGAACCAAATATTAGAAACATGAAGAGAAATGCAAATACAATAAGGAGAACTAAATTTGCACCCAAGTTCTTTGCTGGTATCAAAAAGAAGTGTGGTGTGTGTGTGTGTGTGTGTGTGTGTGTGTGTGTGTGTGTGTATACTGCTGAGCATATTTTACAAAACAAAAGCAAGACACAGAGGGACAAAGGCAGCCAAAAAATATATACAACAATTTGGTTTACTAAAAATATATGAGGTTTATTTATTATAACGTGGATAGACTTTCTTTAGTCTTACCATGAAAGACACACAGATATAGCAAAGGAAGCAAGAGTAGGAAAGGGAAAAGAGAGGGTGAGATGAGCATTGGGAAGTAGCGCAAGCTTGGAGACAGTCAGACAGTTACAACCCACAGTGAGCAACAGGCTGGGCAGCACAGGCCTCTTCGGAAGGGGAGGCAGTAACGGCATTCCTCAAGGGCTGGCATTTTGTACCACCAGAGTGAACTTAGACCCCCATAAATCCATGGAGAAAACTTTGTCCTTTCTTTGACATTAAAAGGCCCAGAGCAAAAAGGGAGCCAAGCTAGTTCCCCAAGGTACATCAGCCTGGGCAGCGATGGAGGAGCACATGCCTCCTGCTCCAGCAGTTACACAACTCTACCTTATGAGCTAGATCCCTAGAACCTGTCTTTTAACTCCCTCTCCTCTTGTTTGTTTTGGTTAAGACAAAATCTCATTATGTAATCCTGACAGGCCTGAAACTCACTGTGTAGAGCAGGCTGACTTGAACTCAAAGATCCTTCTTAGTGCTGGGATTAGTGACTGGAACTTGTTCTTAAAGATGTGTGCCCAACTGTCACCCAGTTTTGCAAATGATTATAGTTTTAAATTCAGAGAAAAACCTTCAGTACATACTACCTGCAATGCAATGTTTACAGGTATCAAAACCCCAAAGCAAATACTATTGATTTCTTTACAACAGTCTTATGTAGCCTTAAACTTGGTGTATAGTTGAAGATGACCTTGAACTTCTGCTCCTCCTAACTCTACCTCCCAAGTGTTGGGATTGCAGTCATATGCTTGGTTTATAATTTATTTTAAAAGTTATTTTATTTACTTATTTGTTTTTGTGTGTGTGTGCATATGTATGTATGTATGTATACATGTATGTATTGTGTATGTGCACACTATACCACAATTGTGTGGAGATCAAGAACAACGTTCTAGAATCAGGTCTTCCCTTCTACACTATGATGGTCTGGAGGCTTGGACTCAGGCCATCAGGTTTGGTAGTAAGTACTCTTACCTTCTAAGCCACCATCTCAGTAGCCCTTAGTTTACAGTTTAACTTTATTCATTGGGCCAGGGCAGCTTTGAGATCCTCAGATCCCATGGAAGTCTTATCCTAGGGTCGGGTGCCATATGGAACCCAGGACCTTCCATGAGCCAGGCTGGAGGACATGCTGAGCTAGAGCTAGAGCTCACACCTCAGCGACTGCTTCGCCTGACGTGGGAGAATCCTACAAGTCCTTATCATGACCATGAGGAATGTGGTCATTCCTCACTTCTAAATTAAACCATCCACATGGCTGTTGACTCTTGCATTAACAAAGGAAGTTCACTTAAGAATTTGGAAGGTATTTATATCAAGATCAGATAAAATCTTTAGTCCTCTATGCAGAGTAGATATAGCTAACCATCACAAGTGGACATCTACAAAGGAATCCCTAACCTGACATTTGGGAGGCATTTAAGGGTCTAAAGTGTTGCTATTTTAAAATGCACTCAAGTTCAATCTTCCATAATAGAAACAAATGCCCATGAGGGTTGATTAGCAAAAGAAAATCAGTTTAAATACGGAAACTAAGTTTAAAACTTTTTCACTTTCAGAAAAATTATAATCTTTGTTTGTTCATCAAAATTAGCAGCTGTCATCCTAACGATCTAGTTTGGGGGTGGGGGGGATTGAAACTAGCGCTTCACACATGCTGGCAAGTGTCTGATCATGTGTAGACCTTCTAGTACTTTTACTTTTTGAGACAGATCTCATTGTAGGGTTGTCCTTGAATTTGTGACCCTCTTACCTCAGCCTCCCCAATAGCTATTGGGCTTGGCTTAAATTTGCAATAATTTTTGAGAGACACTTTGCTAAACATATAATTTAGTCAGTCACATGATAAGAACTTATGAAGTATAAAATCTTCTAAAAATCAGTAATAAATAAGAGGCTAAAGGTACATGGAGACCTGAACACAAAAACCCAACATTCCAGGCTTCAAGCCTGCACCTATCCCTCATCAGCCTGAGTTCTTAGCAAAGTTCTGGTCTGGGGGGTTCTGCTTCACCATTAGACAATGCATGCCCCACCATAGCGTCCACTGGAACATTTGAGATGATAAGGATTTGTGACTTAGAGAGCATGTGTAAACGTAAAGAGATGATATGCTAACATCAGCCCATTTTCATTCACTTGCCCCTTCTGAGAAAGCTGTAGGAACAAGGCCTCATTATTGTTCTGTTTGCAGATGCCTGACTATAGTGTGACACCTGTGTGTTCTAGAGTGAAAAGACCTTAGAGAAACTCAGAGGAATCTAAGTATTTCTAAATTAAAACCAGAGAGAAGGAAAGGCTTCCCCCTGGACAAAGACCTCATCTGCTCCAAAATACAGCAGCAGTCCACATTGTGCAATCCAAATGCTCTGTAGGCCGAATAAAACCTTCAATTCCCAAGAGTGAATCACATCTATCAGGTACCAATGTGGCCAGCGAGCCTCCTCTGCTCTTGCTAAGAGCATGAGAACATTTTGGGATAGGCTAAATTTCTTTTCTTCCTTTAAAACACAGGGTCTCATGTAGTCCAGGCTGACCTCATACTTGGCATGCACCTGAGGGTGACTTCGAACTACCGATTCTCTCCCCTCCAGGCTCACAGAGAGTTTGGTTGTTTGATTGGTTTTGGAGAGGGAATGTTACTCATACATGTTAAGTGAGCTCTGGACCACTGAGTTACATTCTTATTCCTACTTTAATTATTTAATTAGCCATCCATTTATTTATTTATTTTATTTATGAATGACAGGGTGTCACTATATAGCTTGGCTGGCCTGAAACTCTCTTTGTAGACCAGGCTGGCCTTGAACTCTCAGAGATCTTCCTGCCTCTGTTTCCCAAGCACTGAGTTAAAGTCCTGTGCCTGGCAATTTTTGTGTTTTTGTCTCATGTAGCCCACACTAGCCCTGAATTTGCAAGTAACAGGACAACCTTGAACTCTCTACCCTCCTGCTTCCACTTCCTGTGTGCTGAAGTTTCTGTTGCTGTTGTGATCCACATCTGTTGAGAATTCTGAAGCAAGATGGACTACTGTCTAGTCTACATCCCTTTAGCTTGCAAGGACACACAGAACCACCCCAGGCATAACTGCTTGGCTCAGAGCAAAGACCATGGGAATGTGTAAGCATCAGACTTTGCTGCATTCATTTCTTTCCTTTTTATTTTAGGCTTTGCGTTGTTGTTATTGTTGTTTGAGACAGGGTTTCTCTGTGTAGCTCTGGCTACTCTGGAACTCACTCTGTAGACCAGGCTGGCCCCAAAATCAGAGATCCACCTGCTTCTTCCTCCAGAGTGCTAGGATTAAAAGTGTGTACCACTATTCCTGGCTTTTATTTTATTTTTAAAGATTTATTTATTTATTATATGTAAGTATACTGTAGCTGTCTTCAGACACACCAGAAGAGGGCGTCAGATCTCATTACGGATGGTTGTGAGCCACCATGTGGTTGCTGGGAATTGAACTCAGGACCTTTGGAAGAGCAGTCAGTGCTCTTAACTGGTGAGCCATCTCTCCAGCCCCTATTTTATTTTTTAAAGTAGGATTTTGCTATATAGTACAGATTGGATTCAAATCTTTGATCCTCCAGTCTCAGCCTCCTGAGTGCTAGAATTATAGGCATATCCTACCCAAACCTGGACTAAATATTTAATTTCTATGGACCACATTTATCTCTACTCAAAAGTACCTGGAACGTTATATAGTATTATGGAGAGATAATATATTAATAGATACAAAGTACTTACTGTTAAAAAAAATCAAACTTTCTCATAAGTGAAATCAGTATTTGTATCTAAAGTGATGAATATATATGCAATTGTAAT
>JADRCD010233783.1:0-24882 GCA_019843815.1 Montemys delectorum | reverse complement strand
TCAGGGGAATGCTCTGCTGATGACAGTGGCTGTGCTGTTCGTAGTTAGAGGTCCCCTGTCTTCTGATGTGAGAGGCCAGAAGCTTCAGATTCAGTTCACAGATGTCCCAGGGAATGTAGATGGGCCAGGGAAGGACTGGCTGTGGTCGCTAGGCATGTGGAAAAAGGAGGTTCACTTAAAGTGTAAAACTAAGCATATGCTTAAAGGCAGTGTGCTGAAACCAAGAGTCTGAGTTGAGATTCATCCCCACATTTCATTTCTTGGTTTGAGTACTTTTAACTTGTGTACTGTTTCCTTAGTTGTGCAGCAGGGGGCGCTGTGTATCCACTCTTAAATTGAAGGCTGTATCAGAAGGCCTTGTAGTCATTTATAAAGATTGTTTGTTTGTTTTTGGTTTTTGTTTTGTTTTAATGGTTTGGAATAGAGTCTCACTTGTTACTGAATTATTACATTATCCTGGAGAGAGCAGGAAGCTACAAATTTAAAGTGGCATGAGACTGAAAAGAGGATTTTTGTTATTCAGAGTTGACATCTGTGGATGAAACCATAGTTTACTCAGGATGACCGGTCATGGTTTAGTTGTTGATCTGTTGCTCTGATGAAATACCATGGCCAAAGCAGCTCTTAGAAAAGAAAGCATTTAAATTGGGGCTTGCTTGTATTTTCAGAGGGTTTTAGTCTGTGGCTACCATGGCAAGGGAGCATTGGGGCAGGATGGCAGGGGGCATGGTGGCAGGGTGGCAGGGAGCAGGGTGGCAGGGAACATGGTGGCAGGGAACATGGTGGCGGGGGCATGATGGCAGGGAGCAGGGTGGCAGGGAACATGGTGACAGGGAGCAGGGTGGCAGGCAGGCATGGCACTGGAGCAAAGAGTTTATTACATCTTGATCTGCAAGCAGCAGAGAGAGTAGGCCTGGCATGGGCCTTTGAAACTTCAAAGCCCATCTACGGGATCATACCTCCTCCAACAAGGCCACACCTCCTGATCTTTTCCAGACAGTTCTAACTGGGGATCAGTCATTCAAACCTGAGTCTGTGGGGGAAATTCTCATCACACCACCATGGGGCTAAATTAAATGCAGCTTGAATTTATAAGTATTTCAATGAATCATTTTTATTTCTAAGAACTAGAGGCAGGTAATCAAAGTAACTGAAGAACTCCTATAATGTAATAAAACTGCTGAGACGAACCCTGGATGCTAGGGATCTTGACTAAATGGGACATCCTTACAAGTTCTCAAATAGCCTGTCAACTGTGAGAGGCCAGTGGTGCTTGTCAAGTGACCTGCTTTGAGGCTTCTGTTAGAGAGCTCAGTTAACACTGGTCATGGCTGACCTGAAGGCACAGTTAGTTATTCAGAACATCTCCTGTCCTGATCTTCTTGATTATTCTTTAGTTTTATGTGTGATTAACTTTGTTCTCGAAAACAAAACAAAACAAAGCAAAAAAAAAAAAAAAAAAACCTGAAAAAAAAAGCTGACATAACAGTGCAGATATCTGTCTCTGAAGTAAGTCTGGGACTCTGGGCTACTTAGCCTTATCTGTGCCTCTTAGCTGACCACAGTAAGCCTAGAACCTTGTGGTTGTGTGCAAGGAGGTGTCGTGGTCCACCTGCGTGGTGCTCTGAGCACTGTGAACTTCCCGCGGCGTGAGCTTTGTTCTGACTGAGCTAAGAATGCCCTTTTGGCTCATACTAGTAGTTGGACACGTAATTTTAAAGATAAGAAATTACCCGATAAATTTGATATTTCCTTTTATCTGCTGCATTTTTTGAGTGATGCTTTAACAAGAGCTTGATAGCTTATGAGAAAGTTATTTACTCTGACTATTGATCTAGTATGATAGTTTCTATGTCTCAGATAAGGTACACTTCGATATTTCAAAACAAGTAGAACGGTTAGTTTTCCTTTTTGGGAGTACGGTTTGATTTTAAGGTAGCTTTTTTTCCTGGAGCAGAGCTTGATTTTGGAGCCAGGTCTGCTGTCCTTGTTACTCCTGGTTTCCTTTCTTGTTGCTTTTCATAAGAAGCTCATCTTAAGTTGAAGGAGAAATGATTAGCAGGTAATTGGAATGTCTGTACTGGTTTGAATTTATATATCCAACCCTTTGTTAGAAAGCCATCACTGGACACGTGGTTCCTTGGCTTTAGCTGTGTATGAGACGCCATCCATCTAACCAGCAGCACTGGTATTGCTGCATTGGCTGCGGTGGGCGTGCAGCTGGCATTTCTGTTTCTGAGTTTACTGATAAAACAACGAGGAAGGTATAGTCACATAGGAAGGAAATAAAGAAATTAAGGGAAAATAATAAAATGGTTGTCTATAGAAAGAAGCCGAGCTAACTGTGGAGTAGAGTAAGAGAGACAGCCCTAGAGTTGGGAGTATAGGGGATCTTAGGGGCTTAGAATTTTCAGAGCAGGGAACAGCAGAGATGGACAGGGCGTGCGATGGAAGTCAAGCAGGGTGGGACAAAGTGAAAATGCCATTAAGTGTTTAATCTTGGTAATGCATGTGTAAGAACAACAATAAATCAGTCTTAGAAGAAGTCGGTGTTACTCAGCACCATCATTTCCTTAGCGCCTCATTCACTGTCTTGTATGGACAGAGGACATAATGACCTCGGGTGACTTTGTACACACTTTACCGCTTGCTTGTGTGCAGTTATGACCACACTTCTTGAATTGCTTGATTTTTTTTTTATTTTATTTTATAAGGTACACTTTTTAAATTTTCTTAACATTAATAGCCTCTTAAAAATACATGGCTCTTTGAACTTGTAAAACTTAACAGTTTCACTGTTAGAGCCATACGACCCTTGCAATTGAGTTGTAACCTTGTTCTGTGAATTTTCTTACAAGAAGGATAATTATACAACCTTAATTTACAAGCACTCATAAACAACAGACCTTGCAATTCCGGTAATTCTTAGAAGGAAATGAAGAAATTGGATGACTTGCTCCTTAGACAAACCAAGCTTTGTTGAGGAGGGAAGATCGGGCTGGGCATCTGCTCCACTGTGAGTCCCAGTGAACTGACGCCATGAACACATCCATGTTTTCGTGACTCAGGACAGTCTTTAATACCGTACACGTCCCACCCCTTCCACCTCATAGGTAACATAGCTAGCTAGCATAAGAACAGAGTGCCTGGACCCATGCATCTTAGCTAGGCAGAGAGCGGCACTTTGAGGCAAAGCTGTGACACCCTAATCACAATACCCTATGCCCTTGGATTGTAAGGGATTCAGAAACATGCTGTGTCAGTGAGCTGGACAGGTTCCAGATTCCTTATTTTGCAGCAGATTGTTATATTCTTTGAAAAGGAGGCATATTTAAGAATTTTCCAAATCCTTTCATCCTGCTTAGAGGGGAAGGAAGTCAGTCCATTTTGGGATTCTTAAAAGGCGATGTCTTTTTGTTTTATTTTAGTGCTGGCTTTAAGCCTGGAGTCTATAAACCTCTATGCATGTATCCCACCACCAAATCCTAGCATGTCTTTCAATCTTGAGAGGTTTTTTTTTTTATCTCAAGTGGAAATGAAGGCCTCACAGTGTACAACGCAAACTTGATATCGACATTTTGTATGAGTAGTTTGACATAATTATAAATCATTTTTTATTAAACATACATTATAAACTAGTAAAATTTAATCTAATGACATTAATGTGTCAGTGAATCTACTATTGAAGCCACATGCTGTCGCAGCGTGACTGGATGTGGATTTGGGCTGTCCTGTCCCTATAGAGATGCTTAGGTGTATGCCACATGAGCTCCTATAGATCCACTGTCTGTTCCAATGCTGCCGAATGATTTCAAAGTGCAAACTGTCTCTGACTGAATATATGTGATGTATAATCATTTAAAAATACATTTTGAATGTATAGTTATATGATCCCCTTGTTTTCTGGGCAGCAGCAAAGAGCCACAGCTCACAGACATCTGCGTGACCCTGAGACTAAACAGCTGGTCCTCTGTTGAAGAATGGGCGGCTACCAGAGTGTGGGGTTGGCCGGCTGGGTCCAGGGAGTGAATTATTTTACTCCTCACATTTTCATTTTCTGGTGTGTTTGCAGAGTTGTAATCATTATAATTGAAGGAGCATCTGGATAGCCGGCCATTCTGTCAGTACCATTAGCTGGAAACATCTAGAATGACTGTGCTGTAGATAAAACCCTCGACCCAAAAATCACAAGGCTGGTCAGTGCAGTAAACAGTACTGTGACATTCAGATGGACTCAATTGTCTGTTTAATACAAGGTCAAGGAAGGGAAGAAAGGCACTCAAAACATCTCCTCCTAATAACTCTCCAGTCTCTATCAGCAGCATTTACCATTGCCTGGGCTGTAACCAGAATTAAGAGGTCCTTGGTTTAATGCATGCAGAACAGATACATTGAGAGTTCCTGGTACTAGGAATTTTCCAGGTTTCAGATAGTAACAATAGGGTATTACTCTTGATTTTTAACTTTTATTGGCTCATTGTAAGTAGAGTAGGGGAGAAAGATGAGTGAACATGTTTTAGTGTAGTCTTTACCTCTAGTGTGGTAGCGGCTGCTTAGGGCACGTATGCTCTGCTGTAGCCTACCGAGCTCACGAGCTGTTGCCAAAGCTGTCTTTGGAACAAAGCATGCTCCCTTCTCTGGTGATATCTGGGTGTCTTGGTCTGTAACTCAGTCCTGTCGTTGGACCCTTTAAACAAGAAAGAGCCAACAAAAAACAAACCAGTTCCTGCATAATTGGACCATGTCTTTATTTACGGAAAGGCATTGGGTATTCTCAGTAAAAGAGAAGCATTCTCAGTAAAAGAGAAGCTTGCTTTTCCGTGTACCTGTTTCACTGTGAGAGCTGTTTGTTCTGTGAGTTAGGGTGAACATCCGGTCCACTCTGGCCTGCTCCCCGTGCTGTGAGGCTGTTCCTCAGATGTGGTGTTCGCAGCTGAGCTCTTCAGGCAATTTCCTTACTCTTTTACCTGAAAATGTCCAGATTAATTAAATCATTTAGTTTGTTATTCTGATAAAGATGCTGTCTTAGTTAGGGTTTTACTGCTGTGGACAGACACCATGACCAAGGAAGTCTTAGAAGGACAACGTTTCATTGGGGCTGGCTTACAGGTTCAGAGGTTCAGTCTATTATCATCAAGGTAGAAATACGGCAGCGTCCAGGCAGGCATGGTGCAGGAGGAGCTGAGAGTTCTACATCTTCATCTGAAGACTGCTAGCAGAATGCTGGCTTCCAGGCAACTAGGATGAGGGTCTTAAGCCCACACCCATAGTGACACACCTACTCCAACAAGACCACACCTACTTCAACAGGGCCACACCTTCTAATAGTGCCACTCCCTGGGCCGAGAATATCACAAGTGCCTGACAGTTACAGAAAGGGAGGTGGCATCTCTGTATCTGTACCTAATTCCTGTCATCTGTAATGTCAGGTGCAGTCAACTCTGGACTCTCAGACATCTTTCAAGTGGTTGTTACTAACATTTTATTGTCATTTATTTATTTATTGGCCGACCATGCATGTGAAGGTCAGAGAGTAGATTGCTGGAGTCTGTTCTCCCTCCCTCCATGTGGGACTCAGTGATGAAACTCAGATCACCCGCCTGCCAGCAAATACTTTCCCTGCTGATCAGCTTGCCAGCCTCAAGAGTTATTTTTGAGAGAAGTTCAGAGTTTAATTTTTATATGTTATTTGAAATGCTTAAATATTTATGAGCTACTTGAAGAGACTTGATTATCACATGGTAAATGGCTTGATTTAATTTTAAATAAATCCTATCATTTTAAATTGTTTTCTCCTTTCCAGAACAAGTTAAGACTTTAATCACCCCTACCTTATGGGTTTCTGTTTGTTGGTTGGTTTGGTAGTTTTCTTGACAGTTTCTGTGTGTGTGTGTGTGTGTGTGTGTGTGTGTGTGTGTGTGTGTGCTCTCACTCACGTATTAGAATGATAGTGTCAACTGGCCTTTCGCGCTTTACTGAGTGCAGTGCCAGGTACTGTGTTATGGTGTTCTCTTTTGATTCTACATCTCGAGTACTTGTCAGTTACAGTTGACATAAAGGTGTCCATCACTCTTGCATGTCTTTCAGGGAGAATGCACTCACTGTGATATACAGAATGTGCATATGACTACAGTGACTGTGTATATCAATGTCCAATGACTGTGACATACACAATATATACACAGTGACTGCGACAACACTCAAGAGAAGCAGTGAACAGGAAGGCGTGGCTACCATCTTGCTCAGGAGTCAGTGTGGAATATTGGCTTGCTCAGGGCCCCTTGGGCACAAGGGATAAATTCAGTACTCTGGGCAAGGCTGGTACCCTCGATGGAAAGAGTAAGGTGGTGATAATTTCCCCTGTGAAACAGGCATAATGGATGGCATGTCAGAGTGGGTAGGTTACCCTAGGGAGGGTTTTACTCAGTTTTTTTAAGCCAGTTGATTCCTTTAGTCAGAAGTTGGAGCTTGCTGTGTACCGCAAGCTGTTCTGAAGCAGCAGTTAACAGCACAGAGTCCCAAAGCTCTGCCCTGAGCATTCAGTCTAGAGCATCCTTGCTTCATGCAGCCTGGAACTCAGTAGATGCTTCATGGCTTCTAAGGTGAGTCACCACTAGGTGGGACGATCCCGTTCCTGTGTGTCTGCTCTGAGACAGTATAAGACTTCTCGGAGGAGTTACAGCTCCTGGCAGTCCTGAGTGCGCTGTTCGGATTCCCAGTCTACATGTAGAGGAAGCCAACCATGTCATTTGAAATTTGAAAGATTTTTTTTTTATAAAAGTCATAGTTTCATAGCAGTCAGAGTTTCATGTTAGGAATATAAAATCAGAAAGGCTATATAATCCATTACAGAAAGAGCAGTTTACCTGAGCTAATACACAGATAATTTCTTCTGACTTTGCTGCCGCCGATTCTTTTCAGAGTTATTTGAGTGTTTGCTCCTTGATTCTGCACTTCTAAACCTGAGATTTTATCTTTTAAATTAATATTAGCTGGGGTGGTTTTAAGCTTGGTTTTTTTTTTTTTCGTGTCCAAGAATTGAATTACACTGTACTTTAAAGGGCATATTTGAAGGTATAGAATAATTTAATGAATTAATTAATCTTTCTCAAAAAAAGGCATTTTCGTGAATCTTATGCAGCATCTCCTTCCTGGTTTGCAATGATAACTACTGTGGGAATGACTGAGTTTCTCGTTTACACCCAGGCAAACTCTTCCATATTGATTTCGGGTATATTTTGGGCCGAGATCCCAAGCCCCTTCCTCCTCCAATGAAGCTGAACAAGGAGATGGTGGAAGGGATGGGAGGTACACAGAGTGAGCAGTACCAGGAGTTCAGGAAGCAGTGTTACACAGCCTTCCTCCACCTTCGAAGGTAAGGGGTGCCGGGATCCTACGGCATGCTAGCGCTAGCTGTGGGAGCCTTTACTGGCAGACCTTTCTCAGAAAGACATGATGCTTTTGAAATACACATTTGCTACATAGAATAAAACTCCAGCATCCAAGGATATCTTGCTTTCCCACCTCTTGTCACATATGTAACCTACCAGTTGAGAGGCTGGCATTTGCGAGTGTTGGAGTTGGCTAACCAAGAGGAGTTTCACTCCTTCCTTTCTCCCTGGAGGCAGTTGCAGTGAGCATGGCAGCCACTGGCTTAGGGACAGTCATGGTACTCCAGCCATTTCGTCTTCCTGCACTTTGTCCGGCCCCACACTGTTCAGGACCATCGAGAAGTTTCCTTTTGTTCTCCTCACAGCCTCGTGGCTCACACTGCTTTGAAGAAGGTCGATCTCACTCGTTCTTCCTTCTTCAGCGTCATTCTTCTGTCTTTCATCATGGTTTGATTAAAAAGACTGGGTGACTTGTGTTATCAGGAGAAAAATAAAGCATGTACTTGAGCATGAAAAGAACTCAGACGGTTAGTCAAAAGTGACAGATCACCTAACCATACAAAAGGAATTCTCCTAGTGCAGCAGAAATCCTATTGTAAGACGTGTACGTTCCCTCCGAGGGTATGAGGAAGGTGAGTGTGGCCAGCCTACATGGTCTGTGCCTCTCACCTCACCATGTTCTTATAGTATTATGGCATCTACAAATAGCAGCAGTTTTATTTTTGATTTGTATGTATTTATTTCTCTCGCCTTGTTCTGTTTGCTAGAGCAGCTAAGACTAATAATACAAGAGCAGTGAGAGCAGACCGTCCTGCCTTGGACCTTACTGCAGTATTTAGTCTTATGAAATTAAGAACAATGGTAGCTGTAGGATTTTGATAGAGCTTTCGGTCTGGTCTATCCCACAGTGAGCCATGTGTCAAGGTTTTGTTCCCACGGTGGCACTCTTCAGGGGCTCTCTAGACTTTCAGGAGGAGTCTTGAGGTGGTTTGTTGTGAGCCAGGCTGCCCTGAGGAAGAGGTCAGGCAGGAGGTCACAGACTGATAGCTGGAGGGGAGCCTGAGAAAGCTCTCACTGAAAGCAGAAGGAAACCCACCCGTGTGCTTTATAATGTGCAAGTGGAGCATTGGCAGTAGCTAGGTGGACTGAGAAAATGGAGGCAAGTTACCAATGTAGAGCTGAGGTTTGCCTTCCTTACTAGAAACCTCACAAAGACTCGATGACGTCAGTGTGTGAATGCACCGGTTGTCTCAAGGGAAAACTGGAGTCTTTCTGTTACACAGTTTCTAGGCCTCGTACCGTGGAATGCACTTTTAGAGTTTCCATTTGAAAGTGGCATTCCCTTCATTTTCAGAAAGTATATTCTTTATAAAGAACAAAGAGTTCAACTAGAGTTTTGTGACACTGAAGATCTGTCATTTTCGATGACAAGTATCTGCTTTCTTTGAGTACCTAGGTTGTCATTTAGCAAGGGCTAAATCAATGGAAGGGAAATGCCATCATCCCACGCACGAGTCAGTCGTGAGTGATTCCAGGGAGTCGAACAGTAATTCCAGCAAAGCGTGTTTACTCATACTGCCTTTTCCTTTGCGTTAATAATAATCATAAAGTTACAGTTGTCACCACTTTCGGGAGTGTCCTTGATAAGGCAAAGAAGTCTAAAATTCTAACTCACTGATTTACTTTCTTTCTTGCTCTTTTAGGTATTCCAATCTGATTTTGAACTTGTTCTCCTTAATGGTTGATGCCAACATTCCAGATATTGCTCTTGAACCAGATAAAACTGTAAAAAAGGTAATTTTGACTTCTTTTTCACACATAACACAGTTCACACTTGGCATAGGGTAATGGGTAAAGAGAACACTGCACGCCTTCTTTTTGCCACAGCCCCTGCAGCAGTGCTCCCCAGCCTTCCGCCTTCTTTTTGCCACAGCCCCTGCAGCAGTGCTCCCCAGCCTTCCGCCTTCTTTTTGCACAGCCCCTGCAGCAGTGCTCCCCAGCCTTCCGCCTTCTTTTTGCCACAGCCCCTGCAGCAGTGCTCCCAGCCTTCCGCCTTCTTTTTGCCACAGCCCCTGCAGCAGTGCTCCCAGCCTTCCAGATCCTACAGCCGTTAGTACAGCTGCTCGTGTGGTGGTAACCTCCCACCCCAAATTTTAGTTGTTTCTACTTCATAATAGTAACTCTGCCACCATGATGAATTGTAATATAAATATCTGATAGTTTGCAGACAAGAGTCCCAAGCCACAGATGGGGACCCCAGCTGTAGACCATTGACTGTTCACAGAGTCTGAGGAAGAGTCGTCTGTGCACCCCGAGTCACATTTCAGAGCAGCAAACTCTCCTGGTCAGTTCCATCTGAGCTCATCTCTGTGCCTGTACTGGCTGGTTTTGTGTGTCAACTTGACACAGGCTGCAGTTATCACAGAGAAGGGAGCTTCAGTTGGGGAAGTGCCTCCATGAGATCCAGCTGTGGGGCATTTTCTCAATTAGTGATCAAGGGGGTAGGGCCCCTTGTGGGTGGTGCCATCCCTGGGCTGGAAGTCTTGAGTTCTATAAGAGAGCAGGCTGAGCAAGCCAGGAGAAGCAAGCCAGCAAGAAACATCCCTCCATGGCCTCTGCATCAGCTCCTGCTTCCTGACCTGCTTGAGTTCCAGTCCTGACTTCCTTGGTGATAAACAGCAATGTGGAAGTGTAAGCCAAATAAACCTTTTCCTCCCCAAGGTCATGATGTTTGTGCAGGAATAGAAACCCTGACTAAGACAGTACCCGTGTGGGTAGCTCTCCCTTACCATCGCCAGCAAGGTGGATGGAGCTGGACATGCTGAGGATGTCGTGTCATGCAGATGAAGCCTCTATAGTCCCATATGTCCCTCGGATTTGGACTTTACTGAGTCACTGTAGAGTCCTGCTTTTTGTTTTCTTTGTACGCATTACATGCTATGGATCAACATCTACGTTCCTGTTAGTATGAACATTGCGTGTAATGGATAAATGTGTGTACTCTCTATTAATATGAATATTACATGTTATAGATACTTGAGTGTACCTTGCTGTTACTGTGGGCTCTGCACGAAGGTGATCCCCACTGAAGCTTGTGTTGGCAAGCTTCCTCTACCTGCAAGCCAGGAGTTAGTGACCGTAGTCAGCTATAAGCAGAATGACCCAGTAGGCATGGGTCAGTCTGCCAAACAAAGCTCAGTTACAGGAAAAGCTCACTCAAAGCTGTCATAGTTCTTTCAAGCCAATTACGTCAAATAAAGACTGTCAGATAGTTTGATAAATAAAAAATATATCTTGATAAAGTTTAGTATTTTGTTATTAATATAACCAACGCTTAACGAATTAAATTCCAGCAATGAGTAAATAAATCATATTAGTTGATTACATAAGTATAATATGTTTCTTTATAAATATTAAAATGTATGTGTAAAGTACTGAAATCATATAAAAATAAACACTTTCGAGATAGCGAGAAAGCAGAATAGGTTAAGTTATTTGGCACCAAGCCTGTTGACCTGAATTTGATCCCCAAAACCTAAATAATAGAAGGCAGAAGTTGATTTTCAGAAGTTATTCTCTGACTTTCACAGTCGCATGGCCATACACGTATACACACACAGATGTGGGAATGGGCTAGGTACATAAACAAGCAAACGAACACACACACATACTAGAAAGCTAAAGCAAGGGAATTTGAGATAGCAAATTCTGTGCCATGTGGGTCACATAACAAAACAATATCTTAAAAAGGAAAAAAAAAGTAAGTAAGTTAAAAACTAAAAGTACATAAAACACATGTGCATTCACTGTCTGTCTGGCCCATGTTAATTAAGGACCTGATGTCTGTAGATCTGCTCTTCTGTAATGAACATGGCTTTCCTGTGCTCTCCTCATTCCCTTCCCCACTCCCTGCTGTCTGTGAGCAGCACTGATTTGTTTGTTAGGTTGAGCCTGGTGTGTGCTTGATAGAGATTAGTAGAACCTGTTTCCCTATGCCAGAGAAACTACCTTGTAATCAGAGAAACAGACCACAAGCCGGACACAGCGCGTAAAGCTCCAGCTTACTAGATGATGGTTTACACTACAGTGAGGGAAGAGGGTGGGGCAGCACCCTGAGCTGGCCGTAATGGTGGTGATGCTAGCTATGGGAAAGATAGAAGGTCTTGATGAGGAAATTGGGAGGAGGCATCTCATAAGCCTGCAGCACTGATTATAAGACTTCTTACTACAGATGTGTACATCACTTAGACAAAACGTGCACTCCCTAACAGGCCTTAGCTTTGTGACTAGGGATGGTAGGTTGAAAAAGATGATCTTATCTTTTAGGAGTTTGAAATCTTCTTAGCTTTTCAAATGTATTGCTGACTTTAGTTGGAGGGGGCGGGCACCAAAGTGAAGATATTAATGGATCCGCATATAAACATGGCCCCCTAACAGCGGTAAATTGTCATCCCTGCTCCCTTTATTGCAGTAATTAAAGAGAAACCTCTAAATTCCAATGCCAAGCTGATTCCAGAATTTAAGGTACTGTTTTCTATTGGAGGATTTAATGGAGACATTCTTTCTTTAAATTGATTTCCTACTAAACTTTAAAACAAAGAAATTATATGTATTACAAGAAGCCATAAATAGATGACTGTATTTGAGATGACCTTTAAAACTGAATTACCCCTGGTTCCTATAAGATTGCCCATGGCTCCTGTTGGACTTGGCAGCACAGTTTCCCTTTGAAAGACTCAGGCTTTCATGGCTTGTACAGCAGCTCCTGTCTGTGTAAGCAGCTCCAAGCACTGGCTCTCCTGTAGCCACAATTAGGTGGGGATTTGGTTTTCCTCTGGTTTTGTTTGTTTGTTTGTTTGTTTGTTTAAGATACTCTTTAGTTCCTTTTCTATTACACTAAGGAATTTTGATTTGTATATAGCACAAATAAATGAACTCAGCAAGAAAATAAGTTAAAAGGTGTCCTTTTATCTGGTTGAGTCAATTGTGTTTCTTAATCTGCCTTTCTGAATAAGAAGAATTTAGTGAGGAAATTAGTGAGCAAAAACATTACGTTTAATTGAAAGCTGCTGTGTGCAATACCCTGAACAGCGGTATTTTAAACAAAGGACTTTCTGTATTAGCTTGTGTAAAATTGAACACTTAAAAAATACTTAGTTTAAACAAAACCACCATGCTTCTTAAGGTGAAAATGTGTTTCAGGGGTTTATTGGGGGAAATTTACTGCAAAATTGTGTGTGTGTGTGTGTGTGTGTGTGTGATTGAATATGAGCAAACTTAGGCTAATTCTGGTAAGGTACAAATCTATTAACTAATCTATGGATTTTATTTTATTAGATTCCCATTTAGTAAATTGTTCTCTGTAAATAAAAGACAAAGTTTTATTGTTAGGAACAGGGGAAATTATAGCATTGTTCAGAGTTTTCTTCTACAGATTGCTTGTATGGCCCGATGCAGATTAGCAGGAGTAGAATGCATTTGGGGTTGCTAGGTGTATCCTTTGGAGAGGGGTGCGTGCATATCCCGTGCAGGGAAAGGTATATCATTTGGAGAGGGACGTGTGTATCCCATGCAGGGAAAGGCACATCCTTTGGAGAGGGGTGTGTGCATATCCCATTGCGTGTCCCATGCAGGGGAAGGCACTCAGCTGCTGACTGTATTACATTGAAGGGTGACTGAATAACTCAAAAGCAAATGCATCTCCCCATGCATCTCCTCTGCTTTACCTGCTTCTGACTGTTGGCGTTTAGGGGCTAGGGCTCTCTACTGTTACAGTTACTGGAGATACTGTTAGATGTGTGGCCCATTGCTGGCTACAAGTCTTTGAGGCGCATAACTGAACCTATTGTGGTTCACTTAATGCTTTTCGAGCGTTTGAGCATCTGGTAATGGTAACCTAGACTCTTCAAAACGTGATTATCCACTGCAGAGATGGTGTTGCCGACTAAGTGACTATTTTAGAGAGGTTGCTTGTTTCATCCAAATAAGTGGTTGAACGGGTCTGCTGTGGTACAGGTCACAAGTAGATTTTCAGGAACCAGGCGATGCCAGCAGTCCCCAAATGTACAGATGTCATTTCCATGTTCTGATAGAGCCCCTGGACTGACTGTTTGAGTACCCTGCTTCACAACGCAAATGGCACTTATGCGACAGGCAAGGTACAAATCATCAGAACTGAGTTTCTAGCATCAAACATAAGCAGAATTGTTGTGTAGCAGTGGATAAAATTTCAGTTTACGACTTTTTGCTTCTAGGCAATTTCCAGATTGTTTGAGTAGATAAAAGTAAGTAAATATGCTTTCAACTAAGCCAGATGTTCAGCAGTCCTCAGTGTTCAGTGTAACCTCAGCCTGTTTAACTGCCTGCCCACTAGGGTGAACCTTCACATCAGTACCACAGAATTTACAGTCTCTATTCCATACCATCTAGACTGTATGTTAATAAATATGTTACCAGACAGGCAAATGTGGCACAAAGCCGGAGAACACAGAAGCAGTTGCTGCTGCTGCACATGTGCACACATTCAAGGGAAAAATGCCTGTGGAGTGCATGACTGGGCCTGTGAGTCCATCAGAAAAACTAGAAAGGAAGACCAAGGACAAAATGAAATCCAGAGCTGGAAGTGTGGCCCATAAGTGTTAAGTTCCACAGCCGTAACAGCAAGTTACGTGTCATGGCAGTTTGTGGAAGTTACACAGACGAAGGAGAAAGGCTACAGGCTATCACTTGATAAATTAGCTGACTCTTCAAAGCCAGAGGGCAGTGACAGGTGGCCTAGCATAGCCAGGGAGAGCCATGCTGACTGACTGAATGTACATAAACCTCTTTAAAGAAAAATGTTTCATATTTGGTAAAGAGCATTTTATGACAATAATGTTTTCTTTCTTAAGTATACTTAAGTGTACAAGTTTGATATGGTAGGCTAGAGGTTTTTTTTGATCCTTTGGCTTTCTGATTATTTTTAATGTTCTTGAAATAGTACCAATGTTGTCAGATATTCTGCCACAGAAAAATCTGAAGGACAAAGACTCAAACTCAAGGAGACCCAGATCAGCCCTCCAGAGTGCCAGACTGTGCCTGAATTGTGCATCTACTTTCTTTTTGCCTCTCTCCTAGATTTTGGAATCAAATCAACATTGTGTGCTTCCATGTTGCAAGGTGCTGTGTCTGTGGATAGTTAAATCTCATAAATATCTCCCTGCCTTTTCTTATACAAGCAAACTTAATAAACTCAGTGAGGCACCAGTACTCAAACCAAAGAAACAGAAAGCATAGGGATGTAGACGCAGGACCGGGGTCTATCTGGGAAGAGGAGCGTGGTTTACAGGAGTGGGCCGTGCTAGGCAGGCAGCGGAGGGCAAATGTGGTGACTGTACAGTGCTGTCAAAGTAAAAGGAAGTACAAAATTAAGTAGTTTTGTCTACTTGGAAGTCTTACTTTCCCCCACTCTATGTTGAAGGAGTGTATGCGAGTTATTTATACTAGAGGAGTAAAGTGCAGTGACAGTGTGCAGGGTATAAAACTGTCTGGAAACACACTCCTATACCAGTGAAGGGTTCCCGTGGCAACTTCCAGCATCCTTGGCTTCTGAAGAAGACAATGAAGCCATTGTCTTTAGCAGTGCCATAATAAAGTCAAATAAGAGACTGTGTAGACGGCTTCCATGGGTTTTAGCTAAAATAGTTCTTCAGTCACTAGCTTTTATGTTTTAGGAAAAAGACAGGTACACATACACACAATGCATGCATACACTTCATTCTTCTAGTACTGAATGCTATTAAAAATGAGCAGTGCCTTAAAGTATGAACTTAAGAAACCCGCAATCCCATTTTTGGACATTATAGACCCATTGAAATAATCCAGGGGGCTGCTGTAGAAAAGGCTTTTTCAGAAGATCTGTTGTTTTACCAGTGATTGATGGAGTTGCTGTGCACTATGACCATAAAGGTGTGCACAGGTCAGGGTGATAATATAATATACTCCCACCTTGCCATAGGTCTTGAGCTAGAATGTTCAAGCAGAAAGCGCAACTCTGAGCTAAAGTAGTAGCATTTCTGTTTTTTAAAAGGAATTAGTGTCTGATTGGAAGAGAGGCATTCAGAGCTCCTTATTGGAGTAACTTTTGGCATCTTAATGATGTCTGTGTCCGTCTGATTCTGTCTCTACAGAGCACATCCCTGACTCGTTACATTAAAGAATGTGATGTTGACTCTGATTCTCTCTAGGTTCAGGATAAGTTCCGTTTGGACCTATCAGATGAGGAGGCTGTGCACTACATGCAGAGTCTGATCGACGAGAGTGTCCATGCACTGTTCGCTGCCGTGGTCGAGCAGATCCATAAATTTGCCCAGGTAAGTTCCAAAGGCTTAGTGAACTTTGGGTGTCATTTGAGCTTAACAAACTTCTCTAGTGAAGCCAGCTTAGGCTAAAGGGCCAAACGCCAGCTAATGTCTGTCCTGGGGAGAAAGTCAGCTCAGGTAAGGACTGTTGCTACCTTGTCTTTAAAACCTTTATTTAAGTCTCAGATCTAGACCTGCATTACCATTTGTCTTAGTCAGGGTTACTATTCCTGTACAAATATCATGACCATGAGGCAAGTTGAGGAGGAAAGGGTTTCACTAGAGGAAGTCAGGACTGGAACTCAAACAAGTCAGGAAGCAGGAGCTGACGCAGAGGCCATGGAGGGATGTTTCTTGCTGGCTTCCGTCCCCTGGCTTGCTCAGCCTGCTCTCTTATAGAACCCAAGACTTCCAACCCAGGGATGGCACCACCCACAAGGGGCCCTGCCCACTTGATCACTAATTGAGAAAATGCCCCACAGCTAGGTCTCATGGAGGCATCTCCCCAACTGAAGCTCCCCTTTTTGTGATAACTCCAGCCTGTGTCAAGTTGACACACAAAACCAAGCCAGTACACCATTCATACCATTTCTATGAATAAATGTAGAAAACAAAACATACACTAATTTTTAAATACACCATTAGATATCCTAAGTAATAAACATTTCCACAAAACCACTTTGTGAATTTATTATTTCCTTCTAAAAATACCTAGTGGACTTGACTTCAGCTGAGATCATAAGTGGGAACAGAGGGAGCTGGCCTGTTGAACCCTGGGCTGTTCTTCTTGTATTAAAGTAGCAGAGATTTTTCTGATGTCTATATTTGGGTTTAACTGTGTGACTTAGCATAGTATTCCCTTTGGCCATACTTTTGTCTTGTGTTCTGTGCTTTTGAAGTTTCCCTGTGTATAGATCGACAATTCTGCTGGTTATATTAATCACGCTTACCATGAAGTTTGAAGCCATATAACTGACTGTTGTTAACTGGCCACATTATCAGCCAAACACTATCATCCTTCAGAGTCCCCGGTGCACAGGCTCCTCGTATGTAGTTCTCTCTGTCTCCTCTGTGAAGAAGCAGAGCCTCTTTGTGTATAATAACCAATCTGTTTGAAACCAGAGGCATCAGCCTATTTTTTTTCCTAGATGCAAAATGACTCTAAAAGACTAGCAGTAGATGTTGAGAGTTCTTATTATGTGGTCCTCATTTCACCATTAAGATGGAAGAATAGCAGTGTGCAATTTCTCCCAGACAAAACAAAATACTAAGTTCTCTTTCCAAAGAAAGTCTTCACTAAAGCCCACTTTTTTTTGTAGATTTAGAAATTTTCTGAAGAGCCAGATGATTCCCTAAGCAGTGGTGTAAATAACTAAGGTTTCACCGTTGTGTGGCAGAAACAGTGGTGTGTCACCTCGTGTCCCCTGTGCATTCCCAATGCGCTCAGCTTATCTGAGGAGGACTAACGAGGCAGCACTGATACAGCTGAGAAACAGTAATGACAGACCCAGCAGGCACCTATATGTGCCAACAGTGATGTGCACTCTGCATTACCGTGTGTTGCCTGTGATGTACATTCCCATCTGGTAAATTGAAGTCAATCGATAACAAGGTCTGGGTCTGTAACTGTCAATAAAGGGTTTTCATGGCTCTGTACTCAAGTATTATTTTATTCGACCTGAGTAGAGTTTGTTATGAATAGACTTTGTTATTTTTATTATTTACTTATAAATAAAAAAATTTTTTTTTCATCTTTTCTACCCTAACTTTCCTAATCGTCAGAAGTAAAAATAAAGTATCTGGCATGAATGTACATGCCTTCCATCCCAGCACTTAGGAGGCAGAACTCAGTAGATCTTTGTGATTTGCATTCTTTTAATCTCCAGACTTGGGAGGCAGAGGCAGGTAGATCTTTGTGAATTCAAAACCACCAGAACAGCCAGTGTTACATAGAGACCCTGTCTCAAGAAATAAAGAATTTAAATTTAAAAATTTTTAAAATGCTCAAAAAACAAAAAAAATGTAATGTACATGAGTTGCCCAGAATAGCTAATCAGAAATAAAAAGTATAACGCCAACCACCTTGGAGTCACCTGACGGAGAGCACAGCCTATCCTGACTGACTGCAGCCTATCCTGACTGGCTCTGGTCCATGCTTTTCTCTTGACTGCAGTCAACTCTGAAGCTTGGCTGCCACTCACTTCCTACATGGCTGAGGCATTACTGTGATGGCCGTCCCCTACCTGCCTGCTGGATGCCTGCTAAAATTTCCTCAATATTATTTTTCTTTCATACATATTCCACTTAGCTGTGTAAGAAAGGTTTTTAACCCTTCTGTCCATATGATCCTGGAAATTCCTGTCTTCTTTTTTTTGTTGTCGTTTTTTTTTTTTTTACTGTTATTTTATGCACCTGTTCAGTCTATTCAGTGTTAATGATATATGTGTTTTTAGAGCTGACTGTTTGGTAATCAGTTAGTGTGCCCTTGCTTGGAGAAGCCCACCTCTCCTGTGCCCCATGTTCCTCAGTTGACTATAGTTCTTGGTGTGGGCTTTTCTCACATGTTCATTGGCTTCATCTTGTTCAGGTCATGCTTGGAGTCATGCTAGGAAGACATTTTGGGTGTGACTTCTGGTCTTACAAGGAGACACACTGTCACAGTGTACCCCTGATTCTGTTCCTTCTGCAGTGTTCCCCGAGCCTTAGGTCTGGGCTTGCTTTGGCCCCTTTTAAAATAGTTCCTCAGGTGTTGGGAACTGAATATTTGGAATCCAGCTCTCTTGCTTAGTATTCTTAATTTTTTTCTCCCCTAGGCAGACGTTTTTGAAGTGTTTTAAGAAACATTTGAGACCATCTGTTCAGTCCCAGGATTTTTCTCACACACACACATAAAAACATACAGAAACACGCATGGGGATTTTATTTCTGAAATGCTTCCAGGATCTTCAGACTGTTAGCATGTTACTATGTGTCTTTACAGTTTGCCTTTTACCAGCATTTTCAATATTTATCACATGAAAGCTTTTTAAAAGAACCCTGTAGGTTTTGTGGCAGTCACTCACTCTCTACAGTTTCCCTGACCCCAGCCAGCAGCGCACCCATGCTGTGCTAAGAGTGCATCTCCTGCTTGAGGATTCTAGGGATATGTTCTTCTAGCTGGGCTGCCTTGTCTGGCCCCAGTGGGAGAGAAAGCGCCAAGCCTCAAAGAGACTTGAAGTGCCAGGTATAGGGATACCCAGAGGGGCTTCCCACCACCTCAGAGGAGAAGGAGAGCGGGGGAGGCGGGAAGGGAGGAGGTGACCTGGAAGGGGGCAGTGAGCAGGATGTAAAATGAATAAGTAAAAAGGAAATAAAAGAGTTGAGTTTGAGTGTGTCCGGGCCTCCCTGTTGGGTCTAGAACATCTGCCAGTATGACCCATTGACCCTAACCTGCTTCTTGCCTTGTGATTTTGTGTGTATCAAGGACCATCCTTTAGAGAGCTTGTTTCTTTGATGGATCCTTTAATGAAAATATTTAAATTGCTTCTGAAAATGTAAATTATTTCATTAGCATAAAATAAACATTTCACCATATTCTTACTTAAGTTGATGCTTTAACTTGTGTCAGATTAAATTCAATAGGAATCCTGGCAGTAGGTATCTCTGCACACTTAACTCAGTAAGGCTTCTCGCCATCACTCCGCACGAGATGGAGCTCGTGGCACTGAAGGCGTGAGTGAGGGCTGTTGGTGATACTGGATCCGCCCAGCTTGGACTCAGCTGTTTGCCGGCTCTGTTCTTTCACAATTGCTTTAGGCTTGGTTTTCAGATCAGTGTAGAATTCAGCACTTCCATTCTGTTGTTGGCAGAGCGGGGCATTGAGAGCCAAGCGTGCTCTTTGCAGTGTAATTTAGGATGGTGTGCTTTCCCAGGCTGGGTGGAGCTCCTTTTTTTCCTCCTACATAACAATTTATCTTCTTGGTCTTGTGCTTACAGTGAGCCCGCAGCTCTTCCCACAAACATTTTCTCACACAACTTACCCCTCAGCAAGCCTTGGGAACCCCATACGGAAGAGTCACTTGAGTCCTCACCTTCTTGGGTGGTCTAGCAAACCTTTTATTGATTGTTGTTTAATCTTTCTTCATAAGCAGAAAATTAAATTACGTTTGTTTGTTTTTAATTTTGATAGTACTGGAGAAAATGAAAATGGATTTGACCCACCGTGATGCCTGGCTTAGTAAGAAAACCCAGGAGAAGCCACTGCTGTGTGCTAAGGACATTAGAGAGAGAACAAGGAAGACGACGTGTCCAGAAGTTACCTCGTGCCCAGGCTTTGTGTCCTTGGATGCCACTGCTTAATTCCGGCCCAGAGGGATTGTTTAAAGCTCCTGTGTATAGAGTAGGGCACAGTCACTCATATCTAATTTCAAAACTCTAGAGGCTGGACTACGAAGAGTGACACATGTTTGAAGCCACCCTCAGCCACATAATGATTTCTGGGTCAGCCAAAAATCACTGTATATATTTGTGTTATAGTGTATAAAGATGGAAAGAGGATTATGTATATGTTTTAAGAATTCTGGGGAAGTTCTATTATGAAGCAGTAAAGCATTTTAGCCTCTGACTCAGTTATTCCTTGTTTCCTTTTCCGTAAGGTCACCACATCTTTCTCAGTTTTAAAGACGTTTTTCCTCCTCTCTTCCTTTTTCTACTTACCCACATTTTGTTCATTTTTTTCTGACTAAGTTGCTTTTACATTTTCTCCAAGTTTCACACACTATAGCACATTCTTTTTATAGTTGAAGCATTGTATTTTTTAGAAAGCTTTTGTGGACAGGGATGTTGAGAAAGCAGGACTCAATGGTGCACAGCATCGGCCCAGCCCTGGTCCTGTGACCTGTGACCTTCGACTGGTGACCTTTGATCTGTGACCTTTGACCGTCGACCTGTCTACTGCTTTTGCAGGCAACACTGAGCATCTCTGCAGCGGGGGTGACAGAGGTGTGTGCAAGAAGTCAACAGGAAGAGTTACAGATCAGTTGCTTTTGCCTATAGACACATGGAGAGGTACACAGTCAAGGGAGTGCCTTGAGTTGGGGGCAACATTTCAAGGAGGCTTCTCTTAGAACTATGCATATTGAGGTTTTGTTTTGTAAACTGCAGCCTCCAGCACTCCTGGGTTGTATGCATGCAAAGTGGAAAGTTGTAGATACTGCTCCTCGGTCTGAGGCTCTCTGACATCCCTGTGACACAACATACGTTTTTATCTGTATTAGTGTGCATGGGGAAGTGGGGCAGTGTGCCACAGAACTGTGTAGACGGATAGAGGACAACTCTTAGGAGTTTGTCTCTTCTTCCACCTATTGTGCCCCAGGGAGCAAACTCAGGTGGCCGGGCATCATGGCAAACGCCTCTCTCTACTCAATGAGCCATCTTGCTGTCCCAATAATTTTTTTTTCCATGCAGACAGATTTGGAATAGCTTAAGCATGTAATATATCCTTTCTGATCTAAGCAAAGTAATGTTTGCCTTTCAAGACCAGAATTCTCACCAATCTGTCTAGCATTTTTTTCTGAAGAGTATTTGAAGAAAACGAGCATCTACAATGATTGAATCCCTCAAGTGTACCTACATATTGGTCATGGTTAAACATGACTATTCATGTTTAAGACCCAGTAAATACTAAATATCAAATAATGGGGTGTATAAGGTTAAATTACTGAACAGTTTCTGAGACTTCTCACAGCTGTAAAGCAAGCACACAGTAAGGGAACATCTCTTAATTCCATGGTTGCTAAGAGTGTCCCTTAGACGAGTATTATCTTTATCATAACAGTCTGGATACAACATTCATGCAGATTAGAAAAATGATGCAGAGGAAAAGATCTTTTAAGTCACTGTTAAATCTGTGCCTACAGTGTTTGGCCAGGCGCCCTTTCTCCTTTCCTCCATCCATCAGTGCCAATTTTCGTGGTCAGAAGGCTTAACCCCTTCTGTGGTTTTAAGAGCCCTTGTCTGTTGGCTCTTCTCCAGTCTTCTCTGGCTGGCTCTGTTGATAATGAATTAACTTCTGAACAAGGTTTCCATAGCTTCATAATTAGCGTATTGGTGGGTTGGACATTTCCATTATTTTGATGTCTCCTGTCTCTTGTTGGCAGCTGTCATGGTAAATGTCTTTAGCCTTAAGAAGTTTGTGGGCTCCTCATGTCTACAGGTGCATTAGAAAGCAAGCCTTCCACAAACATGCAAAGAAGCAGACAAGGTCAGATACTGAGCTCTGGCTATAATCTACTGAGCCTTTTGGACTTCATTGTCAGATAAAATGGTATCATCTTACTGATCTTTACAAACTCAACGTATTGTATGGATAGAAGCATCCACCAAACAGGACTCAGGAAATGGTTTTGCACTAATGGGATGTTCTGTACAAGCAAACACTGCTGAATAAGACTTGCCTGTCCTTGGCTCGACCAAGACTGCTTCCCCACTGCCTAATGTTTTGTGCAGTAAGCCAGACCTGATGTCGACCTACCACCTCCCACCTACAGCCACTGTCTGTCTTCAGAACCGTGCCTTCATACTCAGTACCTGTCCTTCCTCCTAGGTCCCAAACAACCTGTTAAACTTAGGTTTAAAAATTAGGTTTGTTGTTTTTAAAACTTAACATACTAGTACTGTCCTACTCTTTGCTATTTCCTCTATGAAAATGTGTCTGCATAAAGACTTGAACAGCCATGTTCTTTTTTTAACTTTTCTGGTTTTTTTGTTTTGTGTTGTTTTGTTTTGTTTGTTGTGTTTTGTTTTTGTGTTTAGCTTTTTGAGACAGTTTCGCTATTGGCTGGAGCTGGCCTGTAGCTCTCGTCATAGCGTGGGCTGCTCTCGGGCTTTCTGTCTGCGTTTATTTATTTTCCGATGCTGTGGTAATACATCCTGAGAGACAAGAGTCAGGTTCCAGCTCACAGTTCAAGGCACAGTCCTCCCTGGCGGAAGTGAGGGCAGCAGGAGCTTGAAACAGCTGCCACTGCCTCTGTAGTCAGGAAGAAAGCAACCAGCGCTCCTGCTAGTGCCCAGCTGGTCAGCTCTGCTCTAGACTGTCCAGAATTTAAACCAACATCTTTGCCTTTCTTAAGAACGTGAGCCTTAGAGCTTCGTAGACTGTTGACTACTATGATGGTTATTTGGGAGTGAGAGAGTCCTTTCTTTTCCGTTGTGGTCACTGGAGGAGCATCGCTGTAATAAGGCATTGAGAGGAAGGAATGATGGGGATGGAAAATCCTAGGTGAGTAAAGAAGTGGCAGCCATTTGTTCTAGTCAGACTTGAATTTGCTGAGCAGGAAACCCTGAGTGAAAGAAAAGCTGCTCTTGTGGAGGGCGTCGAAAGACTCAGGTTAGGTATGGTAATGTCACAAGCAGATCCAAATCAGACTTGGCCGGTCAGTCGGAGGTTTCTAGATTTGCTGTAGAAGATTCAGAGAGTGACTGTGTGTGTGTGTGGGGGGGGGGGGGGGGGGGGAGATACTTGAAGAGGAAGGGGTGGGATGTGTGCTAGGGCCCTCTCAGAATGTCAAATTTAAGCCCAAATGATAAACTAATTTTAACAATTGAAATTCTAGGTGACTGAAGAGGTCAGCTACTGGAAGATCACATAGTTTCTTGGTGAGCTGGACAATACTTCATGATTAGCTTGAAATTTGTGGGGTTTGTTTGTTTGAAGTAATATTGACAGGACCTTCCGGTTGCATCTGCAAACAGTATCCGGACTGTTACCCAAGATGTATCCTAACAGGTGTATTTTGGGGTCAAAGGAAGGTCTTTTGTTTGAGAGCTAGAGCTATAGTCTACCAAAGCAACAAAGTGACTTATTGACCTGTAAGGCTGTTTGCTTTTTCAATAAAATTTCCCTCTTACATATCATTGACATGTTCACTTGCTTTTTATATTCTTGTTCTTTGAGAATTTCTCACATGTGTGTTTTGATTGTATACTCCCTCCCCTCCAACTCCCTCTGGACTTCCCCTCCAGATATCATACTATCCTCTTATTTTTTTTATGTATTTCTGAGTCTTCCGTATGCACGGGTGTTGGGCCATCCACTGGAGAAGGAGAAAGCTACAGTGACCACAACTGAAAAGAAAATGACTCTCCCACGCCTAGAAGGCCATCAGTTTCCAATAGCTCCTCATGTTGTCACCTTACCCCAACCCCAGTCCTTGCTGGAATTTGGACTGGAAGGTCCTCTACAGGTCATTCCAGCTACTGTGAGCTCATGAGAGCAACAGCTATGTCATCCCAAGAAGATATCGTTCCATATCCTCCTCCAGCTTTTGCCTCCCTCCACTTCTAAAATATTCCCTGACCTTTGGAGATGGCGATGCAGATGTCCCGTTTAGGACTAAGATCTCATGGTCATTTATTCTCATCACCTTGGCCAGTTGAATGTCCATTGACTATAAAAGGAGTTTCTCTGACTGAGGTCGAAAGCCCAAACGCTTGCTTATAAACATACTTAGAAGGCAGTTTGACAACCTTACCATTTCATAAAATAACAATAGTAGACCCTACCATCACCAGGACTTCTGGGCTCCTGACCCTTGTAGATGACAGTAGAGATTGTTTATTTAAACAGATCTATTACTGTGGCCTCGTAGATGATGGTGAAGATGCAAGGAACAGAGCAAGTGCAGAAAGGGAATCTGTAGAGAGTGAGAAGTGCTAGCCATGTGGAAGAATAGCTCTGCCCTGTCAAGAGAAGGCTCTGGGCAAGTCTCCCTTCTGGGATGTATAAGTGACAATCATATACAGGTGCATGTGGAAGAATGAAATTGTGTCAGCCCCCACCATATCCAGGTGTTCATGAAAGCGGGACCTTCTGTCCGGTTTTACCCAATAGATAGCTTAGCAGCTGTGCTCACAGTCCCGGCCAATCCTGTCTTTTGTCACGTACACAATACTTTTTAATAATGACATGATCTTTCTCTTCTCTAATGACTTCGTTTTGTACACACACATGCTCAGACACACACGGGCAGGCACACGCCCACTGCTTATGGTGGCCAAAAGGAAAGGAGTTGTGTTAACACACACTGCTCTTGTCCAACAGGTCTCCTTGGAGAGCTGTGGTGTAACTGGGCTTCACACGGGTTCTACGGCAGAGAGCACAGCCTGTGGTTCCT
>JADRCD010233782.1:0-15066 GCA_019843815.1 Montemys delectorum | reverse complement strand
TGCATTCCACAGACATGCACTAAGCATATATAGAAAGGTATTCCAAGGAGATTACCAAAGACCAGCTTCATCTTGGTGAAGGGTTCTGAGAAAAGTTGTTTAAGAACTGTGGAACAAACAACTTTAAGTCAAATTATGAGTCCAAGCTGAGGAACTATGTTCTGCTTGAGACAGCTGTCCAGATTGATTTCTTTCTTTTCTACTTTTCTTTCTGGAACTCTCCAGACAGCTCTCTCTCTCTCTCTCTCTCTCTCTCTCTCTCTCTCTCTCTCTCTCTCTCTCTCCTATTCAAAACAGTACTCCAAGCAGTTCTATCCATTCTAAAAAAATATTTGTTTTCTAGATAGTTCATCTCTTGCAGATCAAAAATCCAGTCTTTTATTTTACTTATCAGTTCAATCTCTACCCCAGGTTCCTTTTTGATTATCCCATAAATCAACATTCTGTGACCACCGCTGCTTGATTCTTAGGGGACAGCAAGTACACATTTTTTTTTTGTAACATTGCAAAAGAATTCTGAGATCTGTTTGCCTTTATTAAGCACAGAATATTAACTAGCTGTTAATATTCTGAACATGGGACCATGTTCTGAAGTGACCATTTCTACCATGCCTGGACCTGGACCTAAATTCCTTCTGTCCCAGGCTGACCTTGAATTTAAGAACTTGTCTGCCTTTGTAATCATAAACTAAAAGCTTAGCTTGATGGGATATCCTGTGATCACCACTCCCTAAATCTCTTTATCTCCTTCCTTATCCTTTTGACAAATTGGCTCATAGTGCAGCTGCTTTTGTTCTTTTAGATTCATGAAGCATATCCTATAATTCATACTGCACCACTGTATTTTGCATAGTTGAGAAATTATATATTTTTGAACTTATATTTTCATAGTTATTTCCTACAGCCTTAAGGACTATCCTAATGGTACCAGTGTTTATCATTTTGCTAAGACATTAGCCACACTTTTGCTTCCTGAAACATGTTGTCTCTGATTATCATGGAGTCATTAACATTGGCAGAGAGGGCAATCCTAGAACGAAGAAAGTGAATATATTCACATTATTATACAAACAAGCCTTACACTCACAGCAACTGTCAACACTCATGAATGTCCATATTCTGCTGGCTCTGTTCCACAGGCAGGAAACCATGTTATACTGTTTCTTCCATGGCCATGACAGACCCAGCAAGAAATATGTAGACCACACATAAAAGGACACTCCATAGAGATGACTGAGGATATGTGGAAAGGTATTCCATGGAGATGCATTAAGCATACCTGGAAAGGTGAGGAGGTTGTTTCAATGGTCAAGCTTCCCATCAATTAGCACAGTTATGTTCATAAATTCATATTATACAAGAAGCTTTATATGGGTGAAATAATGAATATTCTAAATGAGGTATCAACTGATTATTTCTGTGCTAAGTACTCTAACCTATAAAATAGAAAGAAAAGTAATGGTGAGTAATTGTAGACCTAAATGCCTACCTTTGAGGTGTCAATTGTTCCATCAAAGTTTAACTGAGATTAATGTGAGTATGGAAATGTACATAATACTATCAGAGTACACCATAAGCAAGACCTGGACATTTTGCATCTTCAGTGCATGTTGTGATCTTATGCAGAGCTCTCACATGCCATACCAAGACATATATTTTAAATATCTCTATCTCCTAGAAAAGTTGGGTAGGCTTAGGCACATCATTAGATAACTGTATGATCATCCATCCTATGATAACAAATTCTGGGGAGGACATAGAGACTTTTCTCATCAGTGACTCTGCACAGCAGGCTCTTGAGTCCTGTGAAGAGAGAGAATGAGGCAGGGCAACCAGGTTTCCTGCTGCTCCTTATCCTTTATAAAATCTCTGAGAGGAGAAATATATAAATGGGGCTGTCAAAAGATGGTGGGGAAATCAACAACCACAAGCTTTCTATATCCAGAAAGAATGTAAGATAATAAAAGTTTCATTCTTTAGCCCACACTGATCTCTTTATGTAATTTTTGTGCTGATGGATGAATTTTCTTATATCATACAACTAGATAAGAAGCAAGTGAGTAGATGAACATACCATTCATCACCATGGACTGATCTATAGAAAATACTCAAGTGGGCTTTATGTAATTTTTTTTCCTAAGGACCCTTTTTAAACATAATTTAATTAAGGTGAAAGATTGCACAGATGTTGCATAGAACAGCATTTTGAGAAGTTCAAACTTTTGCCTAATCAGCAACTAAATACAGGCAAAGAGGAATGACACTTAGTTATTTCAGCTGAGATAATTAACAGGTAGGTATCTTTCAAGTTCAGTAACTATGAAGATCATGGTCCTGTTGCTTCATTAAAACTACTAAATTCATAGCAATAAAATGTAATCTTCAGAAATAATATAATATTTTTTACTATAACTAGAATGTTTAACATAAAAGTTGTTTTTATCTTATTGTTGTGATATACATATACATATACATGTACACGTAAATAAACATATACATATATAGAGAGAGAAATTTTTTCTGAAAATTACTAGAATGCTTAAAGTAAAACTGTGCTTCTCTTATTGCTATGATATATACATATATATTCTTTCTGACTGTTACCATATATGTAGACTATATACATATATATATATATATATATATGAATGAATTTCAAATTATCTCAGATAAAAGTGTTGGGTTAGATCTTTCTGAGAAATGTTAAACTGAATAATTAAGTTTGTTTCCCCTGAATGTCATTTATCAGAGCCTTTAATTTGTATCTCTGAGAAGACAATAATGTAGGAATTCCTCCTGTAGATTTTTATGATTAAGTTTCTTCATATGTTGAAGAGAGTCATTTAAAAAAAAGAACATTTTAATGAACATAGTAGAATTGAAAATGCAATGTAAATTTTATAGAGTCTTTAGATATGCCACAATATTATCCATAAAGGCACTATAAGAACTGTTTAAAAATTGCATAATACAAATGTCTGTTTTTCTCAATTATGGTGACTATGCATGTGAGAATAAGTTATTGAATCATACTATCCAGGAAATCTTCATATAATATGCAAAGAAATTTACACTGATAAGAAGTTGTTAATATAAAGTCATTGATTACTACCCAAGATACACATGTGTACATAGGGTCACCATTCAGGCCCCTTGGTATTTGTCATCAATAAGCAATTAAGAGTATTGCATTCACAGGGGATTCTTTAAACAGAAAAAAAGTGCCATGATTTAGAAAATGACAATCCATGTTATAATGAGAATCATTCAAATATCAGATAATATAGTTTGAATTTAGGATGGAAGAAGCTTGAACCCTTGTCTTAAAATTCTCCTTCTGTATAACTGTGAGGGTAGATCTACTCACTGAATGTAAAGAATGCATCTTCCATTGGATTTGTAAAAGAAGGCTTTGCAAGTATCCTAAGATTTAAAAAATCTTAAAGAGCTTTGCCCAGTTTAACTAAAAAACATTTACACCATTTTTGAAAATCTTTCTTTCTATAAGGATGCTATTCCTATTGAAAACTTTGTCATAACGTTTATGTCACCGTTTTTGTATAACATGAGAAATCTCGCAATACCTAGGTTCTTTAATCCACACTAAAATAAAGGGTCTGTATATATTAACATGCATTACATATAAAAATAACAGGAAAGAGAAATAGAACAGGCTTCAAGAAGGGAGGCTTTTGATTTTAGGACTATGGACTTATATTCAGAAAGAAGAGGCCGAAACATTATACTTTACAATAGTCTGCCCCGAGACAATTTAAACAATTGTTTTTTTTTTTTTTTTTATTTCCCTGCCTTTCAACTTTGAAGATAGAATTCAAGTATATTAGGGAGCAAAAAAATATGTGTCATGTGAAATTGGATGCAGCTAGAGGAGGCAGAGGATGTAGTCAGACATTAGAGTATATATGTATGCCTAGGTTTCAACCCTTACACTGAATGAAAAGAAAAACAAAAATGAAGTAACAGGCTATAACTATGAAAGAAATTTAAAACTAAAGTCACAGACAAACTAAGACACATTTTCAAAGCTGTTTGTTTTCAATATAAAGGAATATATAAGCTAATATTTGAGAGATTATCTTAAAATATTTTTATAAGTGAGAATCTTTTGAACTGTAAGGGAAAATAAGGAAACAACACCCTTCACAATAGTCACAAATTGTATAAAATATCTTGGGGTAACTCTAACTAAACTAGTGAAAGCTTTGTATAACAAGAACTTCAAGTCTCTCAAGAAAGAAATCGAAGAAGACCTAAAAAGCTGGAAAGCTCTCACATGCTCATGGATTGGTAGGATTAACATAGTAAAAATTTCCATTCTACCAAAAACAATCTACATATCCACCACAATCCCAATCAAGATTCCAGAATAGTTTTTTCACAGACATGAAAAGAAAAATTCTCAATTTCACATAGAAAAACAAAAACTGCAGGGTACCAAATATAATTCTAAACAATAAAAGAATGTTAGGGATAATCAGCATCTCTGACCTCAAGCTGTACTACAGAGCAATTGTGATTAAAAAAAAAAAAACAAAACAAACAAGCAAAAAAACTACATGGAATTAGTACAGAGACAGACATGCTGGTGAATGGGATAGAACTAAAAACCCAAAAATAAGCTTATGGAGACTTGATCTTTAACAAGGAACCCAAAAAACATACAATGTAAAAAAGAAAACATCTTCAGTAAGTTGTACTGTTCAAATTGGCAGTCTGTATGTTAAAAAAAAAAAAAACAAAAAAACAAGAAAATAGATCGATATTTATCACTTTGTATAAACTCAAGTCCAACTGGATCAAAGACCTCAACATAAAACCAGATATACTGATTCTAATAGAAGAGAAAGTAGGAAAGGTTCTCAAACTCATTGGCACAAGTGGAAATTTCCTAAACAGAACTCTAATGGCTCAGGCTCTAGGATCAAGAATTGATAAATGGGACCTCTTGAAACTGGAAATCTTCTGTAAGGCAAAAGACACAGTCACTAGGACCATTCAGCAACCTACAGATTAGATAAAACACCTTCACTAATACCACATCTGATAAGGTACTCATATCCAAAATATTTTAAAAACTCCAGAAGCTAACCTCCAAAAACCAAACAACCAAATTTAAAACTGGGGTACAGAGCTAAACAGAGAATTTAAAACAGATAAATCTCAAATGACTGAGAAGCACTTAAAGAAATGATCAAAGTCCTTACTCATTAGGGAAATACAAATCAAAACGACCCTGAGATTCCACCTTTTACCACTTAGAATGGCTAGCAAGGATGTGGAGAAAGAGGAACACTGCTTGACTACTGGTGGGATTGTAAACTGGGAAAACCATTCTGGAAATCAATCTGGAGGTTCCTCAGAAAATTGGAAATAGATCTACCTGAAGACACAGCTATAGCACTCTTGGACATATACCAAAAGATGCCCTACCATAGCACACATAGGAAACATGCTCCACTATGTTCATAGTGGCCTTATTTGTAGTAACCAGAAGCTGAAAACAAACCAGATGTCCCTCAAGAGAAGAATAGATACAGAAAATGTGGTTCATTTACGTAATTGAACACTATTCAGCTATTAAAACGAAGGTCATCATGAGTTTTGCAGGCAAATGGATAGAATGGGAAAATATTATTTTGAGTGACGCAATCCAGACCCAAAGGACATGTATGGTATGTACTCACTAATAAGTGCATATTAGCCAAAAAGTAGAGAATATCTAGGATGCAACCCACAGAATTTAAGATTAACAAGCCAACAGTTCAAGTGAGGATGCTTCAATCCCACTTGGAACGGGGAAGAAAATAATCATGGCAGGCAATGGGAGGGACAGACTTGGTGGGAGAGAGGAGGGAGGAGAGGAAAAAGGAGACAGGATTAGGTATGGGGGGCAGCAAAATGAATGGAAATATGCAGCTTCGGGGATGGGAAGTGAGGAGAACCTCTATAAAATACCAGAGATCTTGGAGGTGAGAGACTCTTAGAATTTAATGGGAGTGACCTTAGATGAAATGTCCAACAGTGGGGAGGGGGAACTCGAAGAGTTCATCTCCAGTAGATAAGAGGGTCTCAAGTTGAGGGATGGGGTTGTCAACCCAGAGTCAATATTCTTGACTCAGAATAGTTCATGTCTAAAAGAATTGCAAGGACAAAATGAAAAAGAGACTAAGGGAAAGATGGTCCAGTGACTGGCCTAACTTTGGATTCATCTCATGGGAGGCACCAAGGTCTGATGCTATGGTGTGCTTACAGGCAGGATCCTAGCGTGGCTGTCATCTGAGAGGCCCAACCAGCATATGATTAAGACAGGGACAGATATTTACACCCAAGCATTAGACTGAAGTCGAGGCCACCTATGCTTGAATTAGAAGAAGGAAGGAAAAAGTTGAAGATGAGGGCGACCACATAGAAAGACCTGTAGTCTCAACTAACCTAGACTCCTGAGAGCTCCTAGTTACTGAACCATCAGCCAGGCAGCATACAAAGAGCTGGTCAGACCTCCCACGCCCATATATAGCAGAAGACTGCCTCGTCGGCCCTAGATGGGAGAAGATGTACCTTGAGACCCCAGGGAAAGGGGAGATCTCTTGGGTGGGATGCTGTTTTTCAGCACAAACTGTTGGGTAGTCATTGGACATCTCCGTGACCTTGGTCAAATTACCTGATAATTCTGAGTCACTTCATACATCATAAATATAATAGAGCCTCCTTTACGTATAAGACAGTTCTGAGAAGTCAATGAGAAACACAAATGTAACACTTATAATGCAAACCAAACTACACTCCAAACTGCTGCTTGTTAAAGAATAGCTGGTTGTGACTTCATACATTCCATGTTTGTAATTGTATCTTTTCCCTCACCAATAAACTTAGCTTTATTTATCAACAAAGAAAATTTCTCGTAAAAATATAAAGATCCTTAATGGATGTTTTAAGTACTCAGTGAACTGTTGACAAAGTGTATTTGTTCTCCATTAGTAGAGATGTCATTTATCATATATTGTTGCTCTTCGATTGAGTTATTATTGTACAGCTTAATGTGGAACCATGATCCTTCTGTAACAAAAATGCTAATTGTATTTGTTGGCACCTTTGCACATTTATGTGACAAGCTGATTGACCTCTCACATGGTCTCAATGTAAGAAGTACCTATTAGATAAAGTTCAACTCAGAGTGTATCCTGGCATGGTTTATTTTGTAAACCACAGAACTATCAAATAAAATATTGCTTTATTATTAAATGATTTAACAGATAAAATTTAATTAAATATATTAGAAAATGAGTTTCCCACTTTCTGAGGATTCAGAACAAGGCAGTAACTAACAGCAAAGGCATGGCCTAGGAAGATGAGTCATGCAGGCTCTTCCTAAGTGACTCCCACTCCCACAATTGATACAAGAGACACTTTAGAGGAAATGTCTTAGTTGACATAAATGCCAAAGAATGTGTTCTAGTTGAACCTGAGTGTTATCCACTTAGTGAGCAAATATTAGGAAAAATGCTTATCTGTTTTTGACTTCCTGCCAGTGCTGGGAAACAGTGGTGATCATGAGAATTCTACTTTGTTAGGATTATCCAAAAATTAATCAGTGTCTGAGAGGTTTCCACCTTGGCCAATGTCAAGGACAGTGTGGTGTCTCTGTACTAAGAAAGTCTTAGGGCCGATGTATCTTTAGGATGACATTTAGGAATAAAAGTAGTTCATTCTTCTCCTGAACTTTTATGTAAATTCACCTTAAAAGTAAGGTACTTAACATTAATTAAATGACCTGATGTCACAGTAGAAGATGCTGAAACTCAGAAAGAGAAAGTGATTCACACGGCTTTGAGGAGAGACTGAATACGCTAAAAAATGGAATAGTCTGGTCAAGTGTTTTGCTTCTTTCAATAGAAATAGAAACCTCAATGCTTCCCCATCTATCAACTGCTTCTGTTTCCACACATATTTTTCTCTTCATAATATATAAACAAAATGGGAGGATGTTGCTGAGTCACAGATGTACAATGTCTACTCCTCTTCATCCTTGATCCCAGAATGCATGTCTGTTTTTGTTGCTCTTGATATTAAACAAGAAAAAGAAGATTCCCTGGATCAGCCAGATAGAAAAAAAAAATAGGATCAATGTGGTCAACTTCTTTATTTTTGTACCTTTCCTACACTAGTAAAAACAGTTCACTTGCTCTTTTAATTGAAGCTTTCCATTAGAATCATAGGTAACATTACAAATCATGTGTATATTATACATTTTTATTCAACATCCAGTGAAAGAATCTCTGACGATATTGAAAACTTTTTGGGATTTGTATATCCTCTCAAATAATACTTGGTGGAAGGTCATTGTCCTAATCCCTAATCTAGCCCAGACTCTCTTATGAATGAAAATCCACTACAAACTTCGAGTCTCTTTGCATAATACTCTACAATAATATAGTCAAGCTTTTTAGTGTATTTCAAGCAAATAATAATAATGATAAGTATCTGTATATTTATTTGTAATTATCAGTTTTAATTTTTCCTTTTCATTTCATAAGTATTAAATAAATTTAAAAAATAATCACATACAGGCTGTATATATTAGGTGGCTTCTGTCAGCTCTTTGTACTATGCATATAAAGAAGTACGATGTCTATATTTATGTGTCTGTATTGTTAATGTGAATACATAAATGCATAAAATACATACCATTTTCAAATTGTGAATAATTCCAACATTTTATGCAGGATATTGTTCTGCACTAGTTAAGAGTCTTTCTTCTACTTTGCCAATGTTACTAAAATGAAACTTTAATTCACTAGCTAATGTTCAGTTTTGTATTGTACATATAGTGGTTTGTTTTTCCTTCTACCTGTTGATGTTTAAGCACTTATCATTTATTCATTCCAATATAAAATACTTTAACATTTGAATTCATATCATATTGTATATTTCCACACAAGTTTCTCAAAGATACAAATCCAGAAAGTGAACCTTATGTTGGGGTGAAAGCATACAGTAATTTTTTTTCTTCTCCCTTTTCCCATCTGCCTGATTGCTCATGAAATGAGTGCAAGAATCCACAAAATTTCCATCTTATGATAAGGACTCTTTCTGCCAGGCACTGTTAGCAGCATTTGTTATTGTCAGCTTTTTAATTTTTCGTCAATCTGATGGTTATAAACTAATGCCTTATTGTTTTAATTTGCATTTTATGGGCTGCTATTAAAAGGAACATCTGTTCAACTGTTTATTAGCCATTTGGATGTTCATAATTGTGAAATGTTGACAATACCCCATCATTTTCTACTGGAAAGCTGCACTTCTGCTTATTGAGTTTTGAAGTTCTGTATATATTTGGGGTTCCTACTGTGTGTTTGTTATAGCAAATATCTGCTCAAAGTCAATAGTTAACCTTTTCTTGTTGTTCATTCTGTATATATCTTGGGCAAATTGCTTGTATTTTGTAAACAAGATTGATCAGTACTTTTCTTTTTTGACTTGTAAACACTTAAATGAGCTAATAAGTCTAAACTTCTATGTACAAATTCTGTATAGAATCATTTTTTTGGAAAATGTAAATAAAATGTGACTTTCACATTTAAAATTTAATTTACCAAAAATTTGTTTATAATGTGAATTTTTATTATTTAAGAAAATAATTGTCTTTACATTATTCATTAACTGTTTAATTACTAAATGACATTGTTCCACTAGCACATATCTATATTTCACACATATATTATTTTGTTGCTAAATTTTCATACTGCTTGGTCAAATGTATAATTCTGAAAGCACTAAGTACCTTCATTATTAGCTTACAATTTCCTAGGTGAAATGCAGTTTCCTTAATATTAGGAGTCTTCACTAACATTGTTCATTGATTTATTTTAAGTATTTGACACATTGCCACCTGGTATAAAATATATCTTCAGAAAAGTATTTCTGGATGACTTTTTGTACATATATCATTTCTCATCTGTAATGTATTCAGTATTTACAACACAGTTCAAAGTCTTGGGTTTTTTTTTTCCTTCATGTAATACTCTGTTAAACTTCTGTGAAACTCATTACTGATAATTCTATGAGAAATGCACTGTGCACACAGAAAATGTTGAGGTGATGTCCATTTTTGTGGGATGTGCACATCTACCTGTGAACATTTTCTTGTTTTCTTCATCAAAATAGATATTGATAACTTTAATATTTGTCCTGAATAAAAGCAGGATTTTTATGCTACTTACATTTTATGGAATTGTTAAACTTTTCTCTGTTTTTAAATGTATTATTTAAGAATTTTATACATGTATGCCATGCATTGTGATAAAATTTCCATACCTTCCAGTCCATCTTCCAACAACGTTTTGTAGTATGCGTCCAACTACTGCTGTCCATATATGCGGGAATATGGGGCGACATCCACTAGAATGACATCCCATCCACCATGGGAAACCAATTCTTCCAGTGGTCACAATCTTAAAGAAAAAATGACTATGCTCTTCTAATTTTTATCAGTTCCCCATAACTTCTCAGTTAAGATTAGAGACTCATAAGCTCCTCACTCTTAAATGCAAAATTACAAATTTTAAATGTTTTCTAATTTTTAAATAGAATATTTAAGAACAAACTAATTTTATGCAAAAAATCTAATCAAACTTTATATTAACACTTAATACTAGTTATTTTTGACTCACAAAGATTCTCCTGAGTTTCCTACATGGATAATCAGATTCCTTTGTGAGTGTGTGTGTGTGTGTGTGGGGGTGTATCTGTCTGTCTGTGTGACTGTGTGTTTGTATGTGTGTATCAGAAATATTTTTTCATACAATGCATTCTGATATAGTGATCTTATAATTTATTTAATATAAAATAAATATCATTTTGTTTTCCCAGTGACAAAATTGGGACATTTAAAAATAAGTGAATACATTATTCTTTGTCTAGAAAGCAAACAAATAAACAAACAAAGATTGACAATTTGCCAAGAAAAATACAAAGAATTTTCCAGTGTTTTCAAAAAGGTGCAGGCTGGAGAGATGGCTTAGCAGTTAAAAGCATTGACTGCTCTTCCGAAGGTCCTGAGTTCAAATCTTAGCAACGACGTGGTAGCTCACAACCATCTGTAATAAGATCTAATGCTCTCTTCTGGTGTGTCTGAAGACAGCTACAGTGTACTTACATACAATAATAAATACAGAAATAAAATAAAAAAATAAAAAAGGGGAGGGCTGATAAGATGACTCAGTGGGTAAGAGCACCTTCTGTTCTTTCAAAGGTCCTGAGTTCAAGTCCTAGCAACCACATGGTGGTTCAGAAAAAGGTGCTTTTGAAAAAGTACTCCATTATTTTTTTTGAAGTGTTTAGCTATTAAAATCACTAAAATAGATCTAAGAGGATCAGAAATTAGTGGCTGTGGGGAAAAGTAGCTGTTATGAATAAGTTATGAGCAAGGAGTCATTTAAGAACTGGCAATAGAAGTCTTGAAAAAATTGTTCTTTCAAAGATGAATTCAGATACATTTAGGAAGCTGTGGCTTCTAAAGTAGCCAGTTTGCTAATGGTGAAATGAGAAAGGCATCAAAAGGTCTGTAAAAGTATCTTTTATCTCTCTGATGTAATTGTTGTCTCAGAGGCTTAATGGTGAGTAAGCTCATTTTTCTAGTTCTTTCTGAACTCTGGCTGGCTGGTTCAACTCAACTATTCTGGCTCAAACTCTTCTCCAAGCTAAGTGACTCAATCTACCTTCTTGCAATTTCTCACTGACTTGCTTTGCTTGGTCTCAAACTAATTATGGCAATTTGTTCTAATCTTTTGGCTCCTTGTTCTCAGGCTTCAACTGCCTAACTGCACGAAATGATGTATGAACTCCACTCCACTGCACTGCACTCACTGCTTTCACTCCCAATTGACTGAACTAAACTCTGTGCACTGCTTTTACATAGCTTCTCCTCCCTGTGCTCTTCTTCTGATCTTTGATTCTTTCTGTCAAATCTTTCTCTGGTTTGTCACCTTGCCTCTCAGTTTAAGGTCATTTTCAAACATGGCTGATTCCTTCTACAAACTAATTTTCCCTTAAAGTTGTGTACTATGTGGTTATTTGTATTCCACCCAGAGGGATTAATGGCATATGGCACTGCATGTGTTTGAGGCTATGAGAACAATTCAGTTAGAAGCTGAGAAAAAACAGATTGAATTAATAAGCTTAGAGAGGAGTTTGAGCCCAAACAGTTGAGTTAAACCAGCCAACATGAGTTCAGAAAGAACGAGAATGGGTGAGCTTACTCAGCAAGAAGCCTCTGAGACAATTACATCAGGTCAATAAAAATTACTTTTACATTTTTCATATGCTATAAGCCTCAAATGCATACTTTCCTTTTATATTTGCATGATTGGAAAATCATTTTATAAGACTAGCCAGTGTGGTGAACAGATCTTTGTTCTAAACTTAGAAACTTTCCTTTAACAAACAGTACCCATAACTCAGGCTTCGAACCAACAAGAGTGCTCATGGATATTTGCTATATATTAAGTTTCTTTAAAAAAATATTTTATTTATTTATATTCCAAAAGTTGGTTCCCTTCAAGGTCCCCCACCCCCAAGTTCTTCACACACCCACTACCTCTGAGAGGCTTCACCACCTGGCCACCAACCCCCACTTCACTGCCACCAGCATCTCTCTTCCCTGAGGCATCAAGTTTCCACAGGATGAAGCACATCCTCTCCCACTGAGGCCATACAAAGCAATCCTCTGCTACACATGTGCCCAGGAGCATGAACCAGCCCATGTGTGTTCTTTGGCTTTTGGCTTAGTCTTTGGGAGCTCTGAGGGGTCCAGTTTAGTTGACACCCTTGTTCTTATGAGTTTGCAAACCCTCTCAGCTCCTTCAGTCCTTCCTCTAACTCTTCCATATTGGTCTCTCACCTCAATCCAATGGTTGGCTGTAAGTATCTGTGTCTGTCTCAGTCAGTTACTGGTAGAGTCTCTCAGAGGACAGGCATGCTAGGCTCCTGTCTGCAAGCACAACATGGTATCAGTAATAGGGTCAGGATTTGGTACTCACACATTGGATAGATGTCAAGTTGGGATGCTCACTGGGTGGCTTTTCTTTCAGTCTCTGCTCCATTTTTGTCCCTCCATTTCCTTTATTCAGGAACAATTCTGGGTTAAAAGTTTTGAAGATGTGTAGATGATCCCCTGCCTCAACTGGGGTCCATGTCTATCTACTGAAGGTGATCTTTTCTGGTTCCATCTCCCCACTGTTGGGCATTTCAGCTAATGTCATCCCCATTAAGTCCTGGTTGGCTCTCACATCCCAGGTTTCTGGGACTTTCTGTAGCTTTCTCCTACCCCTAATGGCCACTGCTGCCTATTTTCATTCATTCTCCTGGCCCCCTGGGCATTCTTCCAGTCTCTTCCCATACCTGATCCTGTCCCTCCTTTTCCCCTCCCTACCTCCCCTCTTCTAACCAGATTCTTCCCTTCCTCTGCCTCCCATGATTGTTTTCTTCTCCTTCTAGGTGGGTCCAAGCCAAAAGCAAACTACTGAGGTGCCTATTTAACATAGCAAAGCAGACCTACTATGTTCTATTGGGCCACACACAACATCCACAATTCTACTTGTTAAGACACTTGCACCACTTCAGCTCTTTTCCTCTACCTGTGCTAACCACTTATTTCTCCCCTTCTACTGGGTATTGCTGTGAAGCTCCCTTCTTTTTCTGCTTTTACTATGAAAGTCATATTAGTATGCCAGGAAGTTTCTTATTGCCCTACTAGACCCCCATAACGTGGAAAGGGATGCCGCTCCTCTGTTATTTGAGACATTACTTTTTGACAAATCTCAGTCTGCTTGGGCAAACCCAGATTAAAAATCTTGATACCATGACACTTACCCCTTTCCTCCCTCATGGGTCCTTTCAGTTCATTCCTGAACTTTCTCATCTCTCTCTAAGAGCTCTATGCTTTCTTTGCTCCCTCTTTCTAGGAGCTATCTGCTGTGTCCCTCCTTGTGCCCTCCTGAGTACATGCATTCAAGTTTCTTTGTCTCCTCCTAGGAACTTATGCTACGTCCTGAACCTTCTACATGTCCTCATGCTTTCTATGATATTGGAACCCTTGCTCAGGTAGAGTTCCTGCTTGTTCCTCCTTGTCCCTTAATGCTACAGTGTTCTCTGTCTCTTAGCTGACTAATCCTCCCTATGGCAAAGATCTTTTTGTGACCCTTCTTCCTTTTCTTCTTAGGCTCAATTTCTTTCCCAGACTGAGATCTTTTCTTAAAGACTTACTGAAAATGGCTTGGCCTCAGTTTAGCATGCTGGCCAAAGACAACATACTTACTTCCAAAATTCTTTCAGGTTGTAACAACTTCTGATGCTACAGAAGCAAATCATTCCAAATTTTTTATCTCTAAGGTTTTACAACTTTCCACTCTTAAACCTTTTTTCTCTGTGATTTATCTGTCCTCTGCTCTCAAGAAGTCATTTAAGACTATTGTGTAAACAGTCTTTGTCTTAGAATTGATTTGTATGTAAGTTCATTCAGTGTGGTTAAAGACTCTATAACAAAATTTAGTTTACAAGTTACAGCAGAATGCATATAATTAAAATTTATACATAGAAATTTTATTTTGCTATAGTATTCTATATATGTGATTCAACTCTGTTTTAGAATACACTGTATCTTGGATTTAACACTTGCCCAAAGAAAGATCTACTAGGAAATCATGGTTGAAACTGATGACATACCTTGCCTCAATCTTAGTTGATGACCTCATCATGACTACATGACAAACAGTGATCTTTACAAAAGTTAAAGAGTACATTCGAGGTGACTTCCCCATCTGAAGATGTCCATGTGACATTAAGCAAAAATTATAAAATATCTTAGTCCTACTGAGTACTTAGTTTATCATCGTATCTCAGTTTAGATTAAGAGAGCAACAACAAATATCCAAAATATTTGAATTAGTATGGATTTTTCTATGATGATAAAAAATTTAAGGTTATATTTGCTACAACATAGTCTGGTCAACAAGTCTGGCTTGTGTGTCACATTAGTATATATATATA
>JADRCD010233781.1:0-20461 GCA_019843815.1 Montemys delectorum | reverse complement strand
CCACCTACACCCACACATCCCACACACATCCCACAGACAGACAGACAGACAGACAGACACACACACACACACACACACACACACACACACACACACTAAGGTATTTGATAAGATATAACTAGAACAGAAAACTGAATCCTCCTTTCGTGTGTTTGAACACCAGTTTTTTTTTTCTATTAAAGACAACACTTACTGTTCCTTATTGTTCTTGGCTTTCTATTCACAGGTGATCTAAGATCAACAATCTTCTCAGCACTTTTCCATTTTTTGACATCTTCATTCAAAATGAATCCCACTGTATGTGCTGGTAAGGGGCTGGCTCATTAGGTAGAAGGAAAACTCCACAAAGTTGTCCTATGATCTCCTCACATGTACCATGGCATGCACATGTGCATGTACATATAATATATCTATAATATACATGCAATAATAGATAAAAATTTAAGATAAATGCTCATTTTTCCCAGCCTCTGTCATTACTAGTGATGGGAATGTCTAATGAGATGTAAAATGAGCACTGCTGGGCAGGGGTTGACTGTGTGTGTGTGTGTGTGTGTGTGTGTGTAGGTATGTATTTATGTGTCTATGTGTCTATGTGTGTGCATGTTTATATATGTGCATGCGTACATGTGTTTGAGTGTGTGTATGCGAAGGTATGCATGTGTGTGTGCATGTGTAAAATGAACTCTGTTGGGCAGGGTCTGGTAGTATGCACACTTGTGTGTATGTGCATGCATGTGTATGTGTGTGAGAGAGAATTGTGATAGAATGCTTGCTTAGCAAGAGATAGTGAGGCTCCACATTTCATTCTCCAACAGTTTACTTTTAACCAATTAATAACTTAAGAAGAAGCTAAGAGTTTTCAATCAATGGTTGGAAATGTACCAAGAATCCCCTGCCTCACTCAGGGGTTGGGGGAGTGGTGTTGGAGACAATCTGTGGTAGAAGAGTGTTTGGAGATGTTTACTGTCTAGTTGTCTCTTTTCATGGATGCAGGGTACTTTCTTTTCCTTGATCCAAAGCTAGGAACCAAATTTGATCATGTATCTTACTTTGACCAATGAAGAACTCATGCCCAAGGATGCCTTCTCAGATGTGAACAACACCAATGGTGGTCATGCGCTCCTGTACTTTTATTGCTACCATGAGAACATGCAGCACTAGTTTGTGTCACTAGGACTAGAAGACAACTCCAGAAGGCACAAGACAGGAACAGTCTCCCATCTGCTTCACAGTCAGTCAATGCCATCTGAGCCATCATGAAAACTCAGGAAAGTATATGTTCTGCATGTAACAGAGATTCTGGAATGGTCACACATTATCTTATGACTGACACACAACCTAAATTTAAAAACTAGACAATTCAATAAGCTGTGATATATATATGATTGTGGTAGTTTGAATACCCACATAGACTTGTATATTTGAATGTTTGGTCCCCAGCTGGTAGAAGTGTTTGGGAAGGATTAGAGGTATGATTTCAGAGAAGGTGTATCATTATGGGTGGACTTTGAGATTTCAAAAGCCCATTCCATTCTCAGCGTTTCTCTCCCCCCACTCTCTCTTTCTCCCTTCCCCTCACCCTCTTCCTCTCCTCTGTCTGCCATCTACTTATGGATCAGATGTAAGCAAGCTCTGAGTTACTGCTCCAGCACCATGCTTGCATGCATGCCTGCTGCCATGCTCCCTGCCATGATGGTCGCAGTCTCATTCTCTGAAACCACAAGCTGCCATTAAGTGCTTTCTATTGTAAGTTTCCTTGATCCCAGTCATGGCAATGGAAAAGTAAGACAATGGTGTACTAAATAGCCTGTATCACTAATATTAGTGGTTCATATCTCTTTCTGTATAGAGATACCAGAAATGAGCTATAGTAAGAAAAAAATAGGGAGGAAACAGAGCTATAATAGTATGAATCAGGGCTGGGGAGATGGCTCAGGGCTCAGGATGGGTACCGCTCTTCCAAAAGGCTGTAGTTTGGTTCCTAGTCCCCTCATCAGGTGGCTTACAACCACTATAATTCCAGCTCTGGGGGATCATGTGCCTTCCCCTGTCCTCCGTGGGTACATGCATTCATGCACAAATACATAAGTAAAAATAAACCTTAAGAAAAAACAGAATACTTCAACATAAAATACAGATGCAGCATTTAACATGCTAACAGAATTTTCTCTGAGCAGAAAGAATATAAATATTTTTACTTCCCTATTTCTATTGAAAATAAACTTCTAGCAATTTTACTTACGATGACAATAAATGATTTCATTTATATAAAAAAACACTTAAAACTTATAGATAATTTTGACTGGAACTTGAGAAGGTATCATTGTCTTGACCAAGAAGAGAAAGCCTTTTTACAAACTTTCTAAAAAGTTACAGATCTATTTGGTTTTGTTTTTAATCTGGAAACTAAAGATTGAAGTATGCTTCAAATGTTCAACCGGAGCCCCTTCAGCATGCAGGAAAAGAACTTGGCCTGTTTCTCCCATAGATCTGTCTGTTTATTGCATCAACTAACAAAAGCTCACTGCCCGCTTCAGCCTCTGAGCAGGGTGTCCACACATACCCTGTGTTTCCAAAGGCCAAACTCTCCTCTTTCCCATGACTAACTCTCAATGACTTGTCCTTGATCTACTCATAAACCGCCCCCCTCCCCCCAATCCAGAAGCCATGATTAGGAGACCACAGCTTCCAATAAAAGCAATTTCATGAGTGTCAGGGACAGAGAAAAGCCAATTAAGAAGGACTGAAGCTTGTCATCAAAACCAAGCTGTGGCTATGTTAAGTAGCACAGATGCATAGAAGGTGGATGGTATCTACTACTTCTCCTTGGAGTCTGTACAGAATCCCTAGGATCTCTCTAAGGTATAGGGAGAATGAAAACACTTTAATTATAAATGAGAAGGAGGAAGCGGGGGAGGCATCCAAAGCCAGCTGGCATTTACAGAGCCAGACCAGAACTTGCAAACATACATGGCCTAATTTCCCCACACGTGTTTCTGTTCCCCCAGGACTGCTAGTCACTGCTGGGGCCCACTGCATGCTGGCACTGAGGATTATAAGCTGTTTCAGTTACTGGACATGAAGCAGACCTGTGGTTTCAGGAAATATTAAAACCCTGTTCACTTGTAGAAAAACAGCAGAAACTTTCATCTCAGTTAACTGGTAAACAGTGCCCTCCTCTAATGGCCCACTGGGGGAGACCAGCAGGGACAGGCTCTCAGAACACCTTGCCCAGTGCCTATACAAGCCTGTATGGCTCTTGTCTCTCACAGTCACTCAGTGGGTTGCTAAGGACCTCCCATTATCAGAAATGCAGTCCTTATTTTGGTTATAGGTTGCGGAATTATCCCAGGAGTAGGCGTGTTTAAGCTACGGTGACTTGATTTTTGATTGCTACCTACAATGGAAGTTCCTTCTGACGTGCCTGAATCCGAAATCCTCTCCCATGGCAACCCCAGGTCTAAATCCCTTTACAATGTGGTACTACTTGTGATATGGTTGCCAAAGTACTGCGACTTAGACTCCTCCTTTGGGTAGACGCCATCAAACTGGGATGTCTAGAAAAATGGCAAGTTTCTATTTAGCAGACATATCACTACAGATACTGTATACGTATATCCACTGATAGAATGAATATGGGGGATAGAGTTCTGTCTGTGTCATGGCCCACTTTAAAGGAGGCTCGCATAAATATATGGCAAGATACTAGATAATGTATACTTGAGGAAGCAGATGAGAGCATAGAGTAGTAGAGTGAGCATGAGGTAGGACTGTTGGCACAAGGCTACTGGGCATTGTGAAAAGATTACCCACATATTAGTCAAATGCTGATTTTTGGATTCTGCCCCCCCCCCATATCTGGTTACAATCCTTATTCTGAAAACCTCCTGCCTCAATGTTGTGTATATTTCTTCCCAAACATTCTTCAATTGGTCAGTAAAAAAGCTGATCAGCCAATGACTGAGCAGGAGAGAGAATAGGACTGGACTTCTTCCTCCACACCAGGGGAGGGGAAAAAGGAGCGAGAGGAAGTGGGGATTTGCTGTGGAGAGAGAGTTCAGGAGACACTATTAACAAAACAAAACAAAACAAAACAACCACCCCCCCATACACACACACACCCCTGGAGCCCAGAGAGTGGGCCATATCAGTACTAAAATGCAAGTATCATTGGGGATAGGGAGGGGGTAGCCAGATTATTTTAGAGGATTAAAATAGCATAATACTGCTCAGTCACTGTATCCTTAAAGCTCGTTAAATAAATATAATAGTCCAGTCTCAATTATTTGGGAGCTAGCTGGGATCACCTGGGAGATGTGTGATGTGTGTCGGGCATGCCTGAGGGAGATTGTCTTAATAACATTCATGATATAGGAAGACACATCTTAACTGTGGGCAGTACTATTTTTTTGGGGAAGGGATCCCAGACTCTACAAAAAAGGAGAAAGTGAATTGAGCACGATGCATGCATTCGTTGCTGTCTTCTAAGTGAAGACATAACGTGACTAGCTGCTCCAAGCCCCCGCTGCCCTGACTATCCCACCACAGTGGATTATACCTTCATCTGTGAGCTAAAATTATCCCCTCTCTCTCTTAATTTGCCTTTGCCAGTTATTTTATCGCAGTAACAGGGAAAGAAACTAAGATGTAAGATTTCATTGTGCTCTGGGCTTTGTTGTGTGAGTGTCATCAAAGCACTGCTCACTCAGGATAAGGACTGCTATTCCCACTCAGCCACTCCTATAGAAAGTTTATCCCATTATAGGCTGCTGTAGAAGGTGGTGAGCAGCATCTTCAAGAGAAAAATAGTGGAAAGACACCAAGCAAGCAAGCAAGCAAGCAAGCAAGCAGGCAGGCAGGCAGGCAGGCAGGCAGGCAGGCAGGCAGGCAGGCAGGCAAGCAGGCAAGCAAGCAAGCAAGCAAACATGGTAGGTGCTTCTTAGGGCAGCCCTAACTTTAAAGTCCCTAGAACCATCTGAGAGCAGCCAGCTCTGCTGCACACTGCCTAAGGCAGAGCTAGATTCTGGAGCATGCAGTAAAGTGTTCATGTTCACGTGCATGCATATGTATGCAGTGCAGTTGCATGTGTGCCTTCAAGTGATTTTGAGACAAGGTCGCTCACGGGTCTAAAAATTACTAAGTATGCTGGAGTCTCAAACATCTTCCTATCTCTACTTTCCCAGTGCTGGGATTACAAGCATGTGCTGCCATTCCTGACTTTATTTCACAGAGGTTCTGAAGATTGACCACAGATCCCAAGCATGTGACTGACTGAGCGAGCTATCTTGTCAGCCCTTTGAAGGGCTTCCGGGTTCTTTGGAAAGTCAGTTGGATGGTGTTTTGCTGGGTCAAACACATGAAGGAACGTTTAGCTGAAGTAGACACAGATGAAAGACTAAGGTAGACTCATGAAGGAACATTTCACTGAGGCAGACACAGAAGAGAGGATGTTCTGCTAAAGCAAGCATGTGAAAGGACATGTGAAGAAGGAGTCTTTGCTAACAACACACAGGTATTGGTCTGCCTTACATTGTGTAGTTGAGCTGCATTTGTCGGGATGCCATAGAGAGAAATGCACCAAAAAACTTCTTGTGGTGTGCTGCAGCTTTTTGCTGCTTCTGTGGACTCAGTCTGATTGGCAGAGTGATGTCAGCTGAGACAGAAGCACGTGCTGAGGCAAGACATGTTCTGAGGGAAGACCCATGGAGGACACGTGATGTTCGGAGTTTATAAATAGGACTTGAAGGACAGTGATGGAGGCTGAGTTAGGCTTGCTTATAGAGTCAGCTGTGCAATGCTTGTTGATCTCATATTGAGAACTTCTGGCATTCCTCTGGGTCCCTCCTGCTAACTTGTGCTAAGGCTGAGGTCTGGCTGTCTCTCCTAACCTGTGAATGAACTGCTGATTTCCAGACAACACATACAGAATTGCTCCAAAGACCCTTTCTAAACAGGTCCACTTCCCCCGTATTCTTTCTTTTCCACTACTTCTGGTGGGTGATGGGCTACAAAGGAGGTTAAAGAATTTAAGAACAATCATTTAAAATATGGTTTAAAAAAATTGAAGTTACAGTTCTCTTTGTAGCAATTTCTTAAGTAGCACTTTTTTTTTTAAGGTGCAGAGCCCAGTTCTCAAGTGAAGATTTTCTTGAAGGTTGGAAAAGTAGCCAGAAAAGTAAGATGGGGTCAGAGGAGGAAAGACAGCAGTTCCAGGGATGCTGGTGTGAGACCTTCAGCCAAAGGTACAAGGAGGAGGTTGGGAGGAGACCTAGGTTGTGTGGCGGGGAAGCCAGGAGACTCTCCACCTCCAGGAGAAGGTGACACAATGAGGCTGGACACAATGAGGGTGAATGCAGGAGGAGCCAGGGGCCCAGGGATAGCAATGCGCTCACGATGCACAGGGAGTAGCCGCTTTAATTTCTTTTGTCCATCCTGAGCAGCATTCTCCAATGTGGCCACCATATCCCTGTACCACTCCTATCCCATCCTTTCATCTCTTGGCACCCAAGCTGCCTTCAGCTTGAGGGAATGAATTCAAGCCGTGTCTGTGGCATGACACATCACTTCCTCTTCCTCTTCCGAATGGTCTCAACGCCATTTTCCGCTTTCCACACATGTGCACAGCTGCACTTGCTGTCCACTTATGCTTTCCTTCAAGGGTACACTAAACAGGAGAAGAAGCTGGTGTGTGACGGGGCTGCTTGTGTGACACCCTTACACACCTCTGCATGGCTGGAGGGGACACAGGTAGAGTGCTGGCTTCCTTTCTGCACCTTCATGCAAAGTTCTGGGGTTTGAGATGTCTGTGAGCCTGACTCTTTAGTACAAACTGTTTGTATGCCTACCTTGGTGAACTGTGTTACTTGGGGGACTTAAATTGCATATGTATTTCCATAAGTGCATGTGTGCATGTGTGTGCATGTGTGTGTGTGTGTGTGTGTGTATGTTTGAGTGTGTGCGTAAGAATGGGCACGGTCAACTTCCCACAGGAAGCTGAGTTTGCACACTGAGTAATGATAGTTTGAACGCTAACTAAAATATGGGCGAATGGTCCCCATAACACTATATTAGCTGAAAAGTCCCTGTCATCTAGTGATGACACTACAAAAACACTGTAAGCTCAGTGTTTGTGCTGCTGGTTCAAACATACCTTTGTGTTTTGCACCAAGGTATAGGAAAGTACAGCACACACAAATCTGAGCAGAACTTGATGCTAACCACAATGCATTTCCCATGCTGTAGTTTTACAATGCACTCCTACTCTTAGGAGAAAGTATGCCGGTCAGTAAGTGTGCTGGTTGGTACTGCACAGGCAGCAACCTCCTGCATCTGATGTGTTACTGTGTCCCTTGACTAAGAAGTCATCTTGGGAAGCAGTGACGTGGGCCAGTGAGTAAAGGTGCCATGAAGCCCGATGACCAAGTCAAGTCCCCAGGACACTCATGGTGGAAAGACTCTGGAAGTTTGTTCTATGACCTCCATGAACAGGTCTTACATGTGCAATCCTGGGACACACACACACACACACACACATACACACACACACACACACACGCACAAATACAGTGTGAAAAGTAATAAAATGTTTTAGCATAAGTCCTACTGAGTCACTGATGAAGCAAGTTTTTATTAGTATATTCTGACATTTGCATAATAACCGCACTGACCATGTAGACATGTTTAGATTTACAGACTAGTTGAGAATCTCAGTGGTGAGGGAGGGTATCACTACTGCTCTCAGTACTTGCACGGATGGAGCCCTGTGGACAAGTCCCCGTGAATCCTCACCCACCGCTCTGTCAGGAAGGCGTTATGATCCTGCCATCTAGAAAGGGAAACTGAGGGAAAGTCAGCCTAGAGGACTAGTAAGTCATGTGGTCCCCGTTTTCCACTGGGAAGATACTACTAGGTCCTCAAGGAAAAGAAAACGAGAGACCTATCTGTCTGGAACATGGATGAGGCAGCTGGGCTCCCTCAGGCTCATTTTTCTAACAATAGCAACGACAAAAATTCTGAACACGCACTGTCCAAACCGAACTCCCCCATTACAGCATCTGCATGGTGTACAATTGCATAACCCAGGTACCTGCCTGGGCTACGTGAGACAGCTCCCGAGGCCCCCACCACTGCCGCAAAGGTTTCATTTCCTCCTCAGGAGAGGTTTTCTAAATTTAGATACAGGTCAGCAGTCACAGCTTCAATTAAGATGAGCTTTATGAGAATAACACGCCATGAAACACCTGCAACAGCTAACTGCTCTTAAAACCTGAATCCCAATTCCACATAGGTCAGTGAACAGGACTTCCAAGAATGCATCCAGAGAGGAGTTTATTTCTGGAACATTCATCTAGAAATAGAGGGGAGAGTCCTTAGGGAGCCCAACCGTGGATTGTCTGCTGAGGAGCTCTGCCCATTACAGAAGTCAAGCTCTGTTCATTACGAATTGCAGAATCCTTTCCCTCCAGCTGGGGGCGTTCTCACCAGAGCCCCAAGCAGGCTCTCAAGTGGACAGAATGTAAGGTTCCCAGGGAAGTCTGAGCCTTACTGTCACGGTGAGCCTTTTACAGACACTCAGCAAGCTTTTTCCAGAGGGGAAATCAACTCCTCAGAGTAGTAGAGATGAGTCTAATGACTCAAAATAATGGTGGTGACATTAGCTGGGTGTATTGGCTCATGCTAGTGAGCTCAGTGCTAGTAGAGAGGCTGGAGTAGGAGTTCTAGACTAGTCTGGACTACAATTTGAGAAAGCCCCATCTCTAAAAGTGAACAAAACCTCCAAAGCAGCTAATATTTACTTTTGAAAGTATGGGGTATACCATGCAGCATCCTGGGCACTTGGCTAAACCAAGTCCACAGCATTTACCTAGTAATGCAGGTGTTGTAATGATGAACATTCTACAGGGGACAAGTGACAAGGTCATAAAATGTGGCCAGGCAGAGATGAAACCCTCTATGTGCCCTGGACTCAGTTTCACTACTTAGACAACTCCCAGTGCTTGCTTACACACACGGATGGAGGAGGCCTGTTGATGTGTCTACAATAATCCTCACCCACCACTCTGCTAGAAGGCTTTATAACCCTGCTATATAGAGAGGGAAACTGAGCAATAGACAGCCTGGGAGAGTTTTCTAAGTCATATGGCTGAGCTATGACATGAAGCATGGCTGAGCATGGCTTGCTACTGGACTGAACTCCTGTTATACTACACAAGGAAAACCATTAGGCAAAGGATCTGGGGGGGCGGTAAGGTAGGCACAAAGGGGTGGCAGGAAGTGTTGGTAGGAGGGGTAACTGGGGGGTGTCTCAGGTAGACAGATGGCCCCCTGAGAATCCCGAGAACACCTTGGGGCTGTCTATTCCTCAGTTTCCCTCTCTATACACAGGAGGGACCAGGAATGGGAGGATGAGCGCACCACTGAGCTCAGCTTTCAGGAGGAAGTGGACAACATCAAGCATTTTTCCCACCCTGGGCCCTGTAGGGTCACCAACACTCTAGAAAGTATCGCCCTAGTAGGACACACAGGTACACACACAGACACAGTCAGACAGACAGACAAACACACATACACACACACAAACACACACAAATAATTAAATGAAGTTTTAAAAAAGAGATAAAAAAGATACAGTCTGCTTTCTTCAATTACAAGCTGAAGCTTTAGAACTCTACATTTTAGTTCAAAGTCCTGCCTCAGGTTGTTATTGGGGTTGTGACCTTGAACAAGTTTCTAGATCTGTCAGCCACATACATTATATACACACATGCATACACGTAACATACATGGTTATGTATGCATACATATAACATACATAATATACATTCTCTCTTTGCTCTAACATACGAGTGGCTCTTCATTTAGATTTTCAATTATTTTTGTATATTCTGTATTTGTCACACAATGTTGATTCATGTCTTTGTTAAACATACACCGACTGGAAGTCTACCATGGTAGGTCCCACTCTGTACCTCAAAGAATGACACAATGGAGAGCAAGACAGGTACCATTTAGTTCAAACAGAGGGATATAAAGAGACTGAGTTTCCTGCCTTCTTCCCTATACAAAGGCAGTCTTCCAATGGTATAGTTGATGCAGATGTGCTAAGCATAGGGTAAACACACATCTGGCTAAATGTCTTCATGTGGAAGCTACTCAGTAGATAGATCCCAGCTGTACCTCATCTCACCGGAAGGGGCCGTCAGAAGTCATTGGCTAGTCGTATAGCTGCCAGCCCCTGGCACGTGTCTGAGGGGACTGAGAATGGAGTGTCAACAACACTCTTTCACTGTACTTGCTGGTCCATGCATTTGTGACTTGCAGTTCCAACTGAGAACTGGGGTATCTGAGGCTGTGACCTAGTGAGCAACGTGAATGCATGAGAAGAGCTATGTGTGGGGCTGGGGATGTGGCTCAGTTGGTAGAGTGCTTGCTTAGCCCATGCAGAGCCCTAGGTATAATTCCCAATACCACCTAAGCCCAGTTTGGTAGCACAGGTCCATAAGCTTAGCACTTGAGAGGTAGAGGCAGGAGGGTCAAGGTAAAAGTCACCTTCCAATTAAGAGCTTGAGGCCAGTCTGAGACACAAGAGACTCTGTCTAAAAACAACAAGAAATAAACAATGAAACCCCATGTGGCATTTGTGGTATGAGGCACTCAAGGATGCCCACTGCTCAGACCTCCAACATCTCGATGGCCTGGGCAGCACAGGTCATGGGAGATGGCTGTGAGTCAGAAGACTGACTTGCTCTTTCCTCTTTGGCAGTGGGCTATAGGTATATGGGAGAAGGACTCACGTTCTGTCCTTAGACACATGGCCTGAAAGGGGCCTGATCACATGTCAAATGAAGCAGGGCACAAAGAGCGAGGAGAGTTTATCGCTACAGGTGTGATAAAGTCAGCAGGCTGCACCCCACCCCCATACTGAGTCTCTGTACACCCATAATAATATGACTAACGAATTTTTGTGAGGCATGCGCCTGGATTGATTAAGAGTACATTTCCCAGACTGTCATGTCATTAGATGTTGCCAATGTTACTAAGTTCTGGCAAATAGGACAGAAGCAATGTGTCAAACTTGGGGGACCTTTTCCGGTTTTGATAGAGATGAGGGTAGAACCCAGGGCTTTGTGCATGCTAGGCAAGCAACTCCACACCTGAGCTACACCTTCGGCTCCCTGGACATTTAGCATTTGAAACGTTTTGATTGCATGTGTATGTTTATATGAGTGCAGGTGCCCCATGGAGGCTAGAAGGAGTCAGATTTCCTGGAGTTGGACTTGTAGGAGGTGGTGGGTTGTCTGACTGGATGCTGGGAATACAATTTTTGTTTTCTGCAAGAGCATCAAGCGAACTTAACCACAGAGTCATGAGAGCAAAACACCCATTTTGCTGACTGGAATATGTGTGGAAGTAGGAGCTACTGCAGTCCCTTTGGATGGTGTGGTCTTGATAACAGAAGCCGTGCATACAGGAAGAAGGCAGCAGAAGGCTGGGTACTGCAGATACCATCACTACCCTGGACTTCTTACTCCTAGATCTGTTCAATGTGAGACTCTGTTGAGTGACCACCGTAACTTTTTTTTTTTTAAGTGACAGGTATATCAATGAGGAGAAAGGACTAGAAACAAAGAGGGATGTGCCAGTAAAAGAGAGTTATTAAAGTCACCTCTGGGGGCATTCTGGATGTGTCACTTCAAACTATAACATCTTGGTATACTGAGTACTTTAAGCTGAAGGGACCCAAAAGATAGCATGTGCAAGGACGACTGAGGCACATGATAGCATTTTTAGTAAATACATGTCTATATCTCATTAACCTGTGTTCTGTTACAGTGACTTCAGTCATGATTTTAGAACGTAAAATGGCCAAGGAAAAGATATTTTCACTACCTTTCATGCCTCACGATCACCACAAACTTCAAAACACTAAGTCAGTGTCACGCAGATTTTTGTGGAAAGTGAATCTGGGGGCTTTATGGATGAGGACTGGGCCAGGGCAACATCCAGGGCTGCAGATTGGCAAAGTCAGACAAAGCAAGCTCCTAGAAGTCCCTGGGAGCCTCAGGAAATTTGGGAGCTTCTAGACGTTTCTATCTGAGATCCTTGGAAGTGAGAGGATATCCCCCTTTTAGGAGATCTGTGTTGGAGGTGAGGGCAGTACCTGGGTGGGGGGGCATGGAAATAAAGGTCTGGTCATCGAAGGCTCTTTGATGGATGCAGTCTTTGAGCTGAGAGCAGAGGCTCCTGGAGGTATTAACTCCTTAGTTTGGTTTAGGTGGCTGGTGAGGGGCTAGATGGCGGGAGGTAAGCAGAGGCCTTGTCCTGAATGGTTTCATACCTTGTCAAGAGGCAGGGATTTTACTTTAGGGTCTATGGGAAATGAGAACATCTGAACTGTAGCACAGAGCACAGGCCAGAGGCCAGAGGCCAGCTGACGGCAGAGTCTGAGCACATCAAGCAGGATGTAACTGTGACTTTTACTCCATGGGTGGGAAGCAGAGGGCACTAGAGAAAGATCTAGAAGAAGGAGCCTCCTGAGGAGCAAAGAAGGAAAGGTGGGAGAATGCCTGAGGACCTGGCTTTGTGGCACACATCCTTCCAGGGACAGGGTGGGGTGCAGTCAGGCCCATCCCTGTTTCCCCGGGTCAGAGACTGCCTCTCAGGTCTCTGTCCTCCTTCTCTTCTCCACATCTAACTAGATGGAGGGAGACTAGGAAGAAGCCATATGCTTCAGCATTTGAAGGAGTAGGGCCGCGCTCTTCCCTGCATCCCATATACCTGGTTCAGCCAAAGGAACCCTGACCATCGCACCATCCTAAATGGGAGGCTGGCAAATGCTGTGAACAGACACTCTCTGCTTTGTTAAGACTTCGTTTTTATCTGTATGCGTGTGTACGTGCTCGTGTGTCTACGTGGGATGCCCATATGTATGCACATACATGTGGAGACCATGAGTTAGGGTCCTTCCTACACTGCTTTCCACTTTGGTTTCTGAGACAGAGTCTCTCACAAAGCCTGGAGCTCGACAGCTGGGGGCTTGCCAACCAGCTCTAGGGAGCCTCTTGCCTCTGCCTCCCAGCACTGGAATGAGAGACAAGTGCCACCATGCCTGGCTTTTTACATGAGTGCTAAAGAACAGAATTCAGTACTTATTCAGCAGGCACTTTACAGGCCAAGCCATCTCCCCAGCCCCCTGAATCTTATTTTGTTGTGACAGAGCCTCTCAGTTTTTTACCTGTATCTCAGGGATTGTGGTGGCCTGGCTGTCGAGGAAGCTCCAGGCATCCAGCTGTCTCTACAAGCATGCCATTACAGCTGGAGTTTTTAAAAACATGGGTTCTGGGATTGGATTCGGGTCTTCATGCTTGTGCAGCAAGTATCTTTACCCACTGAGGTGTCTCCCCGTCCTACTCTTTGCTCTTATTTAAAAGCCCATGTAAGGGAATTGGAGAGATGACTCAGTGGTTAAAAGTACTGGCTGCCCTTGCAGAGGACTGAATTTCAGTTTCCAGGACCCAGTTCCAGGATAGCTGACACCAGAAACACATAGTACACAGATATACATGCAGGCAAAACACAAATACACATAAAAAGAAGATACCTTTAAAACTCATATGAGTTGACCAAGGCTGGTCTAGGTCTCTCTCTTAACTGATGCTGGGAAGGTTTGAAATTCAAAACAAATCTAGCTCAGGCAAACAACCTGAGGCTGAACCTTCCTCACAGGGCAGGCAGCAGACAAAAAACCACTGTGGAGGTTTCACTTCTGTGTGGATGACTCCGGTCACAGTCTGGGCAAATTCAGGTCTTGAATTGAAATGCATGTCACCCAGATTTGAAATAATGAATCCTCTTTCATCTGGACTCATTAACTATGAAATCAACAGGAGCAGCTAGGGAGAAAATAAGACGTAAATCTCCCAGCTAGCTCTCCAACGCAGAAAGGTATCAGGAAGAGCCTTTCAACCCAGCCTTTTGTCCGTCCCAGCCTGCCTCTCACAGTCACCCTAATTAACTGTAGCACAAGCATCAAGCTGTGATTCCAGGCCAAGATGCAGCAGAACTCAAAGGGGCACCTTTGTTTATCATTATTATGCATGGAGGCGTCAACCACAGTATGCTCCTGTGGGAGGCCTACAGTTAATACAGGCCTTGTTTGCTTCAAAACAGAATGCAAGAAGAGATTGGTTATGTCTGAAGATGAGCAGAAACAGGCTGGTTTAGTAACGAAATTTCAGTAGCTAACAGCTAAGATTTCCTCAGTTAAATCCTAGAAAGGATGAGGGATTTGATTTCTATCTCTAGTTACTTACCTATCAAGGAAAAGAAATTAGTTAAGTGTCACACACAAAAATAGAAACTTTACTGTTTTAAATGTGTATACTTGCTTTAATATTAGGGCATATGAATTAATACTAGAAATGCAGATGTAGGTATGGAGAGGGCACACCTATAATCCCGACACTTGGAAGCCAAAGGCAAGAAGATTATGAGTTCAAGTCCCACCTAGGCTATAGAGTGAAATGCTGTCTCAAAGAGACAAACAAAATTATTCATTTTCCTCAGTAGGGACTGAGAGTTTAAAGGAAGGGGTATTTTCATCTCTTATGCTAACCAAAGTCAAAGTTTCCAAAGATCTGGAAGAACAGGGAGGTTGGTAGCTTACTACCCAGAGGGCACTTCTTAAGAAGGCTTGTCAACACTTGGACAGAAACAGTGTGTGGCTCTCAAAATTGGGGCAATTGTAGCATTGTGGTTTCTGATCTGGAGGATTAAATCTTACACTTCAGAAGGAAAATGTCATGTGGTAAATGGTGACTATAATTTGAAGACAGTGGATGATCCAGAGGGAACCACCCAACCCTGTATCCCCTCGGGAGAGACTGAGTAGGCTTCTGAGACAGGCTTCTTGTAGACTGAAGGGTTAATGCTCTACTAATGCATGGAAACTCAGATGACTTGCTAACCACAAATCTGTCTCCGAGTCCACCACTGCCTTTCTGAATCTTTCTGACAGAAAAGATGTCAGGGTGCACCACCATTCCTCTCTTTATCTACAATGATTGACTCACTGGAAGACATGCATGGTGAAAAGCAAGGTCTGCGCTAGAGGAGAGAGAACCTAGGTAGAGTTGTGCATTCAGGTTGAAACCAAAATGGAGGGCACAGCCAGAGAAAGGTGCTGATACACTGATATAGCTAGGATTGTGGGAGGAGGCCAAGTTGAAAGGGTTTTCATTGAAGATGGAGCCAAGCTCCAAGATGGCTCACCCCAGACTCACACTTGGACAGTGTAGGGAGCTGGGTAGGGTGTACTCAAAAGCACTAATATAGACTGGATATAACTCGAGCAGGACCTTGCATGTGTGATAAACCGCTAGGTGAAGATTTCTGAGAAAAGTCCATGACCCTGAGGTTGGAACCATGGTAGTGAGAATGAAGTTAAAAGGTAAGGCAAGGTAGCTAGTAGGAGTAACTAACTGGGAGTTAGCAGACTGGGCATCACACCTGACTTATGATACTTACAATGAGCTAAGTCCTAGAGTCTGAGGAAGAGTCATCCAATAGATCTACCTTTATGAGCCTAGAATTCTCTTCATTTGGGGCTAGGGGACTCCAACAGAGGAGACAATTCCCAGCTTGCTCTAGCCTTTTTCTTCCTCTGGAGCAAGAAGCAGGTCATGACAACTGACAACTTGAATGTCAGAGACCCAGAATGTATTGATTAATCAAGGCATTTGGCAAAGCCTCTCAGGAAATTCTTGTGGACAAGATGGAGAAATGCAGACCAGATGACAGTATAATTTGGGCGACTCAGAGTTGGCGGAAAACCTGTTCTCCAAGAGTGCTGAAGGAAGGGAAAGGAAGGCAGCTGGGGGGGAGGGAGCTGCCTAAAGGTGCTGTCCCTATGTTAGCTTCCTCATCACAGAGAGCAAACACTGAAAGAGCCAATGCTAATCAAGAGCACAGAGGACACGAAGCTGGGAGAGATAACTCACACGATGAAATCAAGATTGAAGAGTTAGCAAATATCAGATGAGCTCAACAGGCTGGAACAAGGAGCTGGACCAAAGAAAGATTTGGATAGGGATAAATGTGAAGTCTTTCATATAGGTTCAAAGAAAGCAATTACATGCATATTGACTTGGGAAGTCCTGATCTGCCAACAGTCCCCTTCTACAAACAGATATTAGTTCATCACAGCCAAAGATAATCCAGCAGTTTGATATGGCTGTAAAAGGAAGCCAATGGAATCTTTGGCTTTAACAATAGAAATGCAATAACAGAAATAAATGGCTTTTGAAGGACAGTTTCACTTGCTCCACTTGGTCCTTTTCAGACATCTGGCCTGGCACGGCCCCCTGCCAATAGACAGCATATAGCAAATGCTTGCCTCACAAATGAATGGATAACACACTTTCAGATGGATCTCAATGTGAAAGGGATTTGGAGAGAGTCCTAAGAAGAGAAGCCTGAACAAACATGGAATGTACAGCCTGGAGCAAACCAAGGAGACCCCCATGAGAGGAGGTTTCAAATATTTGAAGGAATATCAAATTTGGTTTTGTTCCAAGGGGGAAAATCTCAAGGATCAATGGTCAGAAGATATGCAAAACTAAAGACTGGCTCCAGTGCCTAGGGAAAATTGTTCGTAGCTGGGTGTGGTAACACATGTCTATAAACCAACAGCCGGTGGCTGAGAAGGGAGATGAGTAGAAAGGTTACAAGTTCAGGTCCAGCCTGGGCTATGTACTGAGCTGGAAGCCAGTCTGTACTACATAATGAGATGCAAAATATCCATTGCCCCCCTATAAAAGAAAGAAAAATATAAAGAAGTGATAGTAATGTATCTTCTTATTGAAAGTATTAAAACAGAAGTTGGCCAGCCATGATCATGTCTTTTAGAGTTTCAGAACACATACACTGGAAGCCAGCCTGAAAGGTCTCTCTCTACAAAAGATATGATTTTCGGAGCTTGGGAGATAGATAGCACAGTGAAGCCCCTGAGGACCTTAGTTTGATCCCTAGAATCTATATTTAACAAGCCAGGGTGGCACTGTGAGCTTGCAATCCTACTGTGAGGTAGCAGAGGCAGGTGGATCCCTGGGGTTTGCTTGCCAACCAGTGTAGCTTATGTGGTGAGTTCCAGGCCAGAGAGAGATCTTGTCTCAAGAAATGTAAATGTACATACCGCCCCCCCTCTCTCTTTGTGTGTGTGTGTGTGTGTGTGTGTGTGTCCCTCTGGCCTCTATGCACACATATTTTACATGAGCATGCACGCACACGTGTGTGCGCACATACACACAGACACGTTCGCACACAAAAAAAGTGATCTTATGATGCTCTGTCAGTTTGTTCCTTCAGTTCCAAATCAACTCCTGGCTCACTGGAGAGGTCTGTGCCAGGCAATCTTGGCCGTGGACTTCAGAGCAGCTGTTAACAAAGGAAACTGGCTCCCACACCAGGATGCGAACTCGGAGTGGTAACTGTTTTCTGATTTGTTTTTTTAACTTTCCTCCACACAGACACCAGTGGAAGGGAGAAAGCTGACAGCAAGCTTCTGGTTCCTCCAGAGTGAATGAACATCGTGCTCAGAAGTGATGATCAAAAGCACCCAAACCGTGACTTTTCTGTGTGTGTCTCTCAGTAGACATCAAGTTAGAAGTTTGGGGAGAACGTATTTTTAACAGGCTAACACTGTTGGATAACCATGTCAAATACTCAGTGGCCCCCATGGATCACAGCAAGATATGAGAACTTTCCACTAACGGCCTCAGAGTCCCGAAGGGCCATGGGTAGTGTCACAGCCCTTCTCTAGAGTGGCCTCCAGGAGCCCCTGCCCACTAGCATTCACATTCATCGTAATACAGGTGGACCAGTGTCCTCAAACGTCCATGTGCTGAAGGCTTGGTCCTCAGCCTGGTGCTAGTGGAAAGTGATAGAGTCTTTAGGAGGTGAGCCTTACCAGGCAGTCCTCCGGTCACTAGGGGCATGGCTGTGAAGAAGTTAGCGGGACCCCAACCTCTTCTATTCCCCATCTCTTTTGCATCCCAAGCCATGTGTGGAACAACTTTGGTTTATAACACATCACCCCCCTATCCCCCCCCACACACACACACCATGAAGTGCTGCTTTACTGTAGGCACAAAAGCAATGGGGCCAAGTGACCATGAGCCACTTCAACTGTGAGCCCAAATAACCTTTTTTCTCTATAAGTTAATTGTCGTGTATATTTGTCATATAACAAAAAGTTAATGTGGGCACATTTACAGCTCCCTCACACCTTGAGCAGAGCTGAGGAAATAGGAAGCTATGACATCTTAGGCTAGAACATAAAATGACATGGATAACCACATCAACTACTCAGTGGCCCCCATGGAGCACAGTAAGATATGAGAACTTTCCACTAAACGGCCTCAGTAAGCTGTGGGCTTGCTGTTTTGATTTTCATGAATTGTCTGAAGAAGTCAGCTGCCATACAGCGAAGACACTCTAAACAGCCCCAAAGAGGCACAAAGTGGGGAGGAGCTGAGGCCTCTACCAGCCAGGACCCCTCTTGGAAGGAGCTCTCCCAGATTTAGCTAATGCAATGGACCTGACTCCACGAAAGTTTCTCAGTCAGAAGCCCTTAGTTAGGCCACCTCCCACCTCCCACCACGCAGACTTTGTGGGCTAATGTTTACTATTGCTTTAGGTTGCTAACGTGTGTGTGTGTGTGTGTGTGTGTGTGTGTGTGTGTGTGTGTGGTGAAGAGGGTACTAGGTGACCTCGTCTAACACCCTCTTTACTCTCACTGAGCCTTGTGCCAAACTGAAGGCCACCAAGCCCCAGCCATCTGCTTGTCTCCTCCCTCTTTCCCATAGCACTCAGGTTACAGGTACATGTAAGGCCACACTCAGTTTTTTAAGGTGTTTTATAGGATCTGAACTCAGGTCCTCATGCTTGCCAAGTGAGTGTTTTACCCATTGAGCCATCTCTCTAGCTGCTAGGCTGCTAGGTTTTGAAGCAACTCATTATGTGAAAGAAAATGGGACATTAATACAGAGTTATCATTGGCAAGGGACAAGGTTAGGGGCTGTGGCAGGGTACACCATGTCACTACGTATTGAGTATTTGCAAATTCTTGGCTTCAATCTCCAGCACCCAAAATGAATGAAAAAATTTTTTTTCTTTGTACAACCAACTGATTGGGCAAGCATCTCCAGGGTCCAGTCCTACCTTGATAGGTGACAACGATCAAACATAGCAAGGTCACTTCTGACCTTGGCAGTAGACCTCAGACATGTTGAGCATCCTCAAACAAGTTACACTTACTATTTTCACCAGACAGATAAAGGGACAGCTACCAGCCCCTCCAGAAAAAAGTTAAAACCCAGACAGTGCAGTTTCTGTGGACTTGGGTCCTGGAGAAGTCAGCCCCTGCAGAGCCATGTGCTGGATGGCCAGCTTCAGGCATGAGGTCAGGACTTGAGTTGGCATAAATTATAGTGTTTCTAGAATGTACAAATGTGTCTACATGCCACCCACTTCTATAGAATGCAGAATGTATAGCACCCATTGACTTTATAGAATAGGTGTGACACTGAGGTGCCTCATCACATGCCCATTTAATCTACCCCTGGGCTTGTGCAGGGCCAATAGAATACTTGTTTAAAATGGCACACATTTCTCTTCTCCCTGCTTCTCTTACATATTTTGGAAAGTGTTGGTGAATTATTTCTTCTCTTAGTAGAAGAGGCTCAAACTACTGGTCTAACATTTCAACCTCTTAGCTATTCCCTGAGGGATTCCTTCAGGAATGTGCTTGGAAAAGGAATTTACCACCAGCATTATGGGCCACAGAGTTCAAGAGTAAAGAGGAGACAGCTCTCAACAAGAAAGGGGTGGTGGATCTTCTTGTAGAAGAGGCACAGATGTAGCCTCATATGAAAAATCAGACACCTGCTTCTAAATAAGGAACGCTGGTCACTCCAGGGGCACAAATGGGACTGTTGACTGGGAGACAATGAGTAGAATTTAAAGTATTTTTTTAAAGAATGATTTATTTTATGCAAATGAGTATGCTGTTTCTATCTTCAGACACACCAGAAGAGGGCATCAGATCATTGCAGCATGTGGTTGCTGGGAATTGAACTCAGGGACTTTTGGAAGAATATTCAGTGCTCTTAACCACCAAGCCATCTCTTCAGCCAGACTTTATTTAAAATGTTTTAAGCACAAATTTATTTCTCTAATAATGCTTCTATAGAATATATCATCTAACTTTGACTCTAGCTCAAAATCATACACGTACAAAGCCCAATGCTTTTAAAGATAAAAACATCACTCTGGAATAACCATAGTTATTATGCTTAACTCTGTCATATATATAGATATGTATGCCTGTGTATATGTAATCACTTCAAAGTTTATGAATAGTTTTACTATGAGGATTATGAGTAAATTTTCATGGGCATAT
>JADRCD010233779.1:0-17055 GCA_019843815.1 Montemys delectorum | reverse complement strand
TCTAGACCCTCACACCACATGGCTTTTGCATTTAGTTCTTTCTGCTTACCCTGTCCTTTTCCAATAATTTTGCCATAATCACCCTTCTCTTGTAGTCTGGGATAGGTTTTCTAGGCTCTCACAGCAGCTTAGGATAGTTACCGAGCCACTGGCTTGTGGTCATTCTTATCACTATCTGAGGTGCTCTCCTCTCAAGCATATGTTCACCACTGCTCAGAGTGTGGGACCCGCAAGTAAAAGTAACAGCATTTCCTAATGGGCTGATATATGCCTGGTCACAAAATCAACACAAGCATACTGTAGAAAATAAATAGAATTGCTTTCTTGGATGGAGATATTAATGTTCTTCATATTTACTTATAAAAGCAGAAAGACGATTTATTCAGTAATTTCAGGAATATAATTACTAAACAGGACAGACTTATTTGAGCCAACTGATTCAATGTTCTCATTTCCATCTGTCAGTTTAGCCTAGGAGTAAAGTTAAAATCAAAGTAAGTTTGTTAATCTGAAGAGAGAGAAAAAAAAGGGCTAATTATGAAGTATCTGTTTATCTAATTAAAATTAGAGATAATGAAAGTCAGGTGATTTTATGGGTTGAGGAAGTGGAGGACACGATTCCTCTGATATCATATGTAATGCATAATTTCATAATAGCCATGAGTTTGTTGATCTCCAATTGTTTTGTTTGCAAACTTCAGAAATGAAGTCTTGACTTAAAATTAAGGTTTGTTAGGTGTTATTTGCTAAACCCGGTGTGTAGCATGTGAGATAAATTTTTTTGTATGAGACCCCCAGAAATCAGAATTTTACGTTCTTACATTAATGAGGCTTCTAATAGGAAATGCACTTTTTCCCTAGAGAGTGCATGTGGGAAGACTTTCATAAGCCAGTTTCCAGTTCCCCGATTCCCGACGATCCCCGAGGGAACTAGGAAGGGAGAGGGAGACACCCAGAGACCAACAGCAACAAAAGCTTGTTATGGTCTCTGAGGAAATGGCAAGAGGAGGGATCTGCTTTGGAGGCTGGTGGGAGCTGGAAGCACAGAGGACCTGGGCCAAGCCGCAGGGCAGGTTCAGGAAGGGCAGGGCACCTGCAAGCTAGAATGCTGAGTGTGGTGGTGTGTGAGGGAAAATCCTCTCTGTTGCCTTTGCCCTCCTCCCTCTCAGCACTTTCCAGAGACTGAACCTGCTGGGAAGTTGTTGTCAGGGTAGCACTGAAAGGCAGCTGGCCCCAGGCATCCTCTGGAGCCTCAAGCAGCATGCTAAGGGTGGGCAGCATAGTGGGCACGGGACTTTGTGGCAAATGAGGTAGTATTTTTTTTTTTTAATTGAACACTTTGGAAAATTGTTAACTTAAATAAATGGTTTGGCCAAATTCACAAAGCAAACTCCACTGGGATGCAAACTTGCCTGGCCAGCATGAAACTATCACAGAATGCTATCTATGTCCTCGTGGTTCTCCGAGAAGACACAAGGACAACTGTGTTCTCTCTACATCTTTTACAGATACCCAGATCACTAGTAGATCTGTCTGTGCCTTACGGTATGGTCACTTCTTCTCTATAGTTTGTCTTATATTTTATATTTCTTTATTCATTCTACTTCTCCTTTCTTATCAGATTTTAAAGGATACTATTTTTCTACCATATTCTACTGGCTTCAGGAAAATACGTTTGGTCATCTGCCAAGTGGACACTGTCTTTGAGAAACATTTGCAGGGGGATAATGCACTGTGCGCTCTTTTCTATCTAAGGAGGTATAGGTGGCTTCTGATTTGCCTTCTCCAAAAGAAATATCCACCCTGTGAAGTTGAGACACTGATTTGTCTTCTGGTGTCAGTTTTTGGATTTCATGGCTGATGTTTTTAAAATTGTGTTTCAGCTGGAAAGTATAGCAAAAAGATAGCATACTCATCTTTATTGCAAGATGCAAGATATGTGTACATATTAGATTTTATATATAAATAAGAACGTAATAAAGTATTGAAAATTTCATTACCCAGAGATTTCATTCACTGATATTTTATGAGCACTTACACAGGCATGTGATTCTAGGCTGTGTTAGTCTCTTTTACTACATACTATATTAGCCAATTTGAATTGTTAATATTTAGGTTATTTTGAGCTTACTAACTACTGTTATTATCAATTCTGCAGTACACATATTCGTACCCTTTCCTACTGGTTTGTTATACTTATGTCAAAGTTTTCTTAAGTTAGATTTCTATCTATACATGTGATTGTAAGCCTCCCACACAATGTTTATTTTATAATACATCACCAAATTAAATCACATATGTGCATGATGTGCAAGGTGTTATCTAATGAGCAGAGAGTTAAAACATGTAGGCTTGCTTTAAGTTTTGCAAGAGCCTTGAGTAATTAGGTTAAAAAAATTACACTAATAGCATGCCATTGTCATTTCAAATCTAGTTTAGTTATTATTATTATTATTATTATTATTATTATTATTATTATTATCTATTGTGTGTGTGCATGCCCACATTATTCTTGCATGTTTATAGAAACCATGTCTTATTTTGTGAAGTAATTTTCCTGGAGATATATATAACACACATATCTACTCAACCCAGATATGGATCCCAAAATACCAACACAGTCCAAGGTAATTGTGATGGCTATCCTTAGTTGCCAACCTGACACATCTATAATTAAAGAAAACCAAAAAAATGACTGGGTGCATCTGTGAGAGATTTTTGTTTAATAAAATCATTTGAAGTAGGAAGATCCACTTCTAACCTGGGCCACACAGCATCTCATTTTCCTCAGATTTTTGTATAGTCCAGTACAGCCAGGAGCTGTTGCTCACTCTGTATTCCAAGAAATGTCCTCAGAGTCCCACTCATAGTGTGTGTCCTAGTTAATTCAAGATCTTTTAGAAGCCTTTATAGGGACATAGAAGAAGGGAGCTTTGGCTTTTTTCTGCTTTCTCTCCTCTACTTAACAAGTCCATTCCTTTACTAGCATTAGAGCCTACTTCTGCAAGATTCTGGCATGTACTGAATACCATCTGAGACATCCACCCTTCCCTTATGGACTGAACAGCTACTGGATTCTTAGACCTTCCATTCATAGGCAGGCATTGGTGAATTAGATAGACCACAGGGTAAGATTCATTCTAATACATCTCGTGTGTGTGTGTGTGTGTGTGTGTGTGTGTGTGTGTGTGTGTGTGTATGGGGGGATATGTTCGTGCATGTGTTTGAGAGACAGAGAGACAGCTAGAGAGAGAGAGCTTCATTCTATAAATCTGTTATTAGAGAGAACCCTGACTAATACAGATTTGTGATTCCAGAAGTGGTTTTAGCGCAACAGAAGTATTAGGATGAATATTTTAAGTATCTGGAATAAGCTTTCCAATTTGCTAGCATCTATAGTTAATGAAATCTCCCCCGTAACTAAGAACTCCTTCTGGAAGCTCAGAGACTATGGAAAGCCTTTGTTGCTAACTATTTCACTAACTTAAGGAGGCAAATATATTTGATTATACCAATTCAGCAATAGCAAAAGGTAACTAATTTGGTGAATCTATATGTATATAAAATTTGATAATTTGAAGAAAAATAGGGAAAATCATGATGTTGGTCAGTTGTTCTTCTCATCTTTAGATATATTGATAAAGGAAAAGAATGAGATCTTTGATAAAAATTAACCAGCTGTGGTCATCTCATAATATGGTGAAAGACAACAATGAATTTGGGGATAAAATTGACCAACAATGAACATAGTGATAAAATCGACCAGCTCCAGATGCACATAAAGAGTGTAAAGGTTTCTAAGTGTGCCCTAGAAGAGAATCTTCTCTCCAGTAGCCACAGAGCTCAAGTTGTAGAAAATCAAGCTAAAACCCTTAATGTAAGGTTGGCTGAATTACAGCAAAAGTTTAAGTTACACATTCAGAGGGTGTTAGTGGTCAAAGGAAGGACATTAATTGATAAAGAACAGGATCCTGAAACTTGGGAGGGGATGTGGGGAGGGGCCTATTAAAGCTGAGAACTTTTAATCCTCAGATTCAAGGGTTTATCTCACCTGAGAAGTCTGTCCGCCTCAGCAGAACGTGTACTCACACCCTCTCTCCTTATAAATTGTCTTTTTCACTTTTGACTGAGAAAATTAATTCATTGTCTGCTAAACCACCAGTGATCTTCTCCCTAGAAGATGCCAGGCAAGACAATACTGATGTTCCTAAGGGTCCACAAATAGTTCACCCTAGACTTGTAACCAGACTTAAGTCAAAGCAGGCTCACAGAGGTGAGGTAGAAAGTATAGGGCATGAGGATGGACAACACACTACTCAAGAGTTTAGTGGGTTTTCTAATTTATTCAAGCAGAGTTCTGCATTTAAGCATGGGTGGAAGGAACATAATATTAGATCAGGATTATCTGGGCCCACCAAGTGGAGATTCTAGGTTTAATATGAAAGCTCACACAGTTAAGAAAGGTGTCAAAAGTTAGTTTGAATGGCTGGCTGAAGTATTTATCAATTGATGGCCTACTGAAAAGGAGTTGGAGATGCCTGATATTCTTTGGCTTAGCGTTGATGAAGTGATTTTAAGGATCAGAGAGGGGCTGGAGAGATGGCTCAGTGGTTAAGAGAACTGACTGCTTTTCCAGAGGTCATGAGTTCAAATCTTAGCAACCACATGGTGGCTCACAACCATCCATAATGAGATCTGACACCCTGTTCTGGTGCGTCTAAAGTCAGCTACAGTGTACTTACATATAATAATAAGGGTCAGGGAAATTGAAATGTTAGAGCAGGTACCTGGTATAAAACCTGATCCTCCATAATGAGAAATCCCAGAATAATTGCCCCTCAAGAATCCTGAAAGACACAAACTGGTGAGAGAGGCACCTGCACATTTAAAGAGCTTTGTTGTTGCCCTATTCCTAGTGCAAGACCTGAAGGCTGAACTTGCTGTTGCTCAGTTGGATGAATTAAAGAAAATGAGTTTTATTGGGTCTTGAAGAACCTGAGACCAGGTGGTAGCTATCTAATTGCCAAAGGTAGCTATTGTAGCTATCATAATGGGAAGCATAGACAGAATAGTGCCCATAAAGTCTGACCCATCATGGGAAGCACAGGTAAAATGATTTTAATAGTAGCATGACTCCTATGGACCTTTGATACTGGCTAATCAATGATAGCATTTCTGTTTAATGTGTATAAGAGGAACAATTCTCAAACAAATGAAAGAAAGTTTCCATTAGATCATGGCAAAGGGGAATTTCAAGTCTATAAACCAATATCCAGACTTGAGCTAGTTTGCAGTCCCAAAACCCCTTGAAGGAAAAGATTGCTTCTGAGGGACAGTCTTGATAAAATACTTGAAAATTTTTACTCTCGGACTTTTTCCAAACACTGATTCCAGAAGATCCTGAACAATGTAATGGCCCTCCATTTAAAGTAGGGGCTTATGGAAGTCAGGTGATTAGTGGGGTTTGGCTGAAGTCTGACTTACAGTAAGTCTAATGAGTCCCATAACTCATCCTGTGGTTATTTCCCCAGTCCCAGAATATATAATTGGAATAGATATAATTAGAAGTGGGCAATGGTGTGGGGTATACAGAGATATTTCTTTTAAGGTTAAGGATAAGTTATTGTGCCTGGCCCCTCCCACCACCAGGAAAGAAGCACAAAGTTTAATGGGCCTATGTGGATTCTGGAGACAGCACATTCCTCTCTTGGGTGTGTTACTCTGGCCCATATACCAAGTGATTTGAAAAACTGATATCTTTGTGTGGGACCTAGAACAGGAGGATTTTCTACAGGTTCAGATCAAGGTTGCTATATTGGCTGATCTAATAGTTGGACCATGTGATCCAGCAGACTCAATGATACTTGAGGTGGTAGATAGGGATACCTTCCAGAGCCTTTGACAGGCCCCATAGATGAATCACAGAAAAGAACTTGGAGGTTTTAGAACAAGGCTTTACAGTGACCTGCAGACACCCATTCTCCCTTTGAAAGACAGCTCTTGGCCTGCTATCGGACCTTAGTGGAAACTGAACACTTGATAATGATCCATCAAGTTGACATATGACCTGAGCAGTCTGCCTGTCATGAACTAGGGTTATTTGACCTGCCAAGTCATAAAGTAGAACACGCACAGAAACAATCCATTATCAAATGGAAGTGTTGTATACATGATCAGGCCCAAGCAGGTCCTGCAAGTTATATGACATTATCCAAATGACTTATACTCATGTTATAAAGCCATCTGCTCTCAAGCATGCACCTATAACCTCATGGGGTGTGCCCTATACCAGTTGACTGAAGAGGAGAAGACTTGGGTCCGGTTTATTGATGGCTCTACATATTTATCGATGGTTCTACAGCACTATCCAAAAGTGTATCACTACAGCATTATAACTCCTTCCTGTGACAGACTTAAAATACATCAGTGAAGGGAAGTAGCCACAGTGGGAAGAACTTTGGGCAGCACACATGGGCGTACGTCTTGTTTGGAAGGCGAAGGTCAGATGTGAGATTGTTCATTGATTCATGGATTGTAGCCAATGGATTGGTTGGATGATCAGGGAAAGAACTTAACAGGAATATTTGTGAGAAAAACATTTGAAGAAGTTTATGGATATATCTCTCCACATGGATGAAAGATATAAAAATATGTGTGCCCTATGTAAATGTTCATCCAAAGATGACTTCAGCTGAGGAGGAGTCCAATAATGAAATAGATAGGATGAACCATTCTGTACATAGTCAGTCTCTTTCCACAGCCATTTCTATCATTGCCCAATGGGCCCATGAACAAAGTGGCCAAGGAGACAGAGATAAGATTTATGCATGAGCTTGACAACATAGATTGCTACTCACCAAGGCTGACCTGGCTACCATTGCTGCTGAGTGCTAGATCTGCCAACAACAAAGACCAATACTAAGCCGCAGATATGATGCCATTCCCTGGCAGTCACCAGCTAGTGACTGGTGGTATAGTCAACCTTGTAGCAGGTTGACTATACTAGACTTCTTTCTCCATGGAAAGGATATCAATTTCTTTTTAATGGAGAAGAACTCTATTTTAGTTATGAATTTGCCAGTCTTTCGTGTGATGTAACCCCTAAGGCCACCATCTGTGAACCTACCGAACTATGTTTCCACCATCATGGTATTCTCCATTGTATTGCTTCTGACCAAGGAACTCACTTCACAGTCAGAGAAATGAGACAGTGGGCCATGATCATGGAGCCCATCAGTTTTACAATATTCTTCACCATCCTGAAACAGCTGGCCTGATAGAAAGATGGAATGGACTTTAGAAGACACAGTTATGCCCCAATTAGGTGCAACAGGCTGGAGGACCAGGGCAGAGTTCTTCACACGATGGTATATGCTTTGAGTCAGCATCCAATATGTGGCATGGTTTCTCCTGTATCCAGGTCCAGCAATCAAGGGATAGAAAAGATAAAACTTCCATGCAATACCCCTCACCCCCACCCCAGTGAGCTACTAGGAAAAACTTTTGCTTATTATTCCTTCAACTTAAGTTCTACTGAACTAGAAGTTTTGGTTCCAAAGGTATAAGCCCTTCTGCCAGGAGCAGAAGCATTCCGTTGACCTGGAAGTTCAGATTTCCCCTGGCCACTTTGGACATCTGAAGCCCTTAAGTCAACAAGATAAGAAGGAATTATAGTTTTAGGAGGAGTGTTTGATCCTGATTACCAAGAGGAAATTGGGTTGCTTCTCCACAATGGAAGTAAGAAAGATTATGGCTGGAGTGCAGGAGATGCCTTTAGGATGTCTTTTGGTGCTACCATGTCCTATGATTAAAGTCAATGGGAAACTACAACAGCCTAAGCCAAGCAAATTGACAAAGGGTACAGACCCATTAGGGATGAAGGTTTAAGTCATTCTTCCAGGAAGAGTCAAGACCTCCTGAGGTGCTTGCTGAAATATAAAATGGGTAGTGAAGGAAGGTAGTTATAAATACTATATAAGGCCACATTATGAGTTGCAGAAATGATTATAATTGACATGTGTTTCCCTGCCTCAGCCTCATGCTGTTTGGCAGACCAGGCCTGAAATGACCCCTTCCCAGTGCCATACAGAATCGATAAAAAATGGCATGCATATTTTTGACAGGTAGGGCACAGCACTCCAGTCAACCATAGCTACCAGGTGCCACTAAGATGAACAAATATATGGTGGAGACGAGCCAGAGGTCTGAAAGGAGACCTATAACTCATTGCAATGAAATTGACAAGTAAAGAAGGGTGGACAAGAGAATATACCGTGGGACACATTGTCATACATGATAGCTTCCACAATGGGATTCTTTTCTCCTTTACAGGGAAGACTGCAAGGATGGAGGGCAGGTACGATGTATGTGCAATTTGTTTTGCTACTGTATTGGGTTCTTATACCTACCACCCTTCCAATCCTTACTCCACCCTAATCCCTTCTGATCCCCCAACACTAGGTAGGAGAGAAAAAAGTTTAGAGAGGTAAGGGGGCCTAGACCTCTTTAGACTACTTCGTACTGATTAGAGATGTTAAGTTCCTTGGGACAAATCCAGTCTTTGTCTTCAGTATATCTCCAATTTCTTCTTCTCATTTCTTTGCTCACAACCACTTGACGAACTGTAACAACAGGAACCACTGGCAGTGGTGGGAGAGTGGCCTGCTTGGAAAGTACCCTCAGCCCCTCTGGTAGGCTCTGGAATTTATAAGCTCTGAAAAGTTACCAGAATTCCAAATGTAAACTATCTGTAGCTAGGGAAAATTAATCATGCCTTTCCTAGTGCATGAGACAAGTCATAGTCACCTTCTATGAAGCAACCTCTTATCTCACACTGAGATTAAAATAAAAAAACATATTCATATAACATAACTGGGTTTTTATTTTTTTATTTTTTCATTTTATTATTTTTTAGAGACTTATTTATTTTTTAGTTGTGTATTTTATGGCACTTAGTGACTACTAAACAATTTGTATTGATATCAAGTTATTGTCAAAATCAACTATGAACCCTGATGATAAATAGTATTAAGGGAGCCTCAACTGACTCAACTGAGTTCAAAATGTTACGTATAACTAAAATGTTACCAGCTCAGGGTGTCCCATGAGGTTACTGGAGATCTCTGCTTTGATTATATAAAAGTATTTCTTCTCCTCCTTACCTCACTTCTTTGAAGATTTGTCCCAACAGTATCTCCTCTTCTCAATAATTATCACAGAGTTTGTACATTGATTTGTTTTAGGATAAACTGTTTGATAGATCTCTGTTAAATCCATTTGGTTCATAACTTCTGTTAGTTTCACTGTGTCTCTGTTTAATTTCTGTTTCCATGATCTGTCCATTGCTGAGAGTAGGGTTTTGAAGTCTCCCATTATTATTGTGTGCAGTGCAATGAATGCTTTGAGCTTTAGTCAAGTTTCTTTTATGAATGTGGGTACCCTTGCATTAGGAGCATAGGTGTTCAGAATGGAGAGTTCTTCTTGGTAGATTTTTCCTTTGATGAGTATGAAGTGTCCTTCCTTATCTTTTTTGATAACTTTAGTTGAAAGTTAATTTTATTCAATATTAGAATAACTACTCCAGCTTGTTTCTTGGGAATATTTGCTTTGGAGAATTGTTTTCCAGCCTTTTACTCTAAGGTAGTGTAGTGTCTGTCTTTGTCACTGAGGTGGGTTTCCTGTATGCAGCAAAATGTTGGGTCCTGTGTAAGTCTTTTTATTGGGGAATTGAGTCCATTGATATCAAGAGTTATTAAGGAAAAAAGATTGTTGCTTCCTGTTATTTTTATCATTAGAGCTGGGATTATGTTTTTTGTGGCTATATTCTTTATGGTTTGTTAAAAGAAGATTATTTTCTTGCATTTTCTAGGGTGTAGTTTCCCTCCTTGTGTTGGAGTTTTCCATTTATTATCCTTTGAAGGCTTGGATTTGTAGAGAGATATTGTGTAAATTTGGTTTTATCATGGAATATCTTGGTCCTCCATCTATGGTTATTGAGAGTTTTGCTGGGTATAGTAACCTGGGCTGGCATTTGTGTTCTCTTAAGGTCTGTATGACATCTTCCCAGGATCCTCTGGCTTTCTTTGGTGAGAAGTCTGGTGTAATTCTAATAGGTCTACCTTTATATGTTGCTTGACCTTTTCCCCTTGTTGCTTTTAATATTCTTTCTTTGTTTTGTATATTTGGTGTTTTGATTATTATGGGAGGGGAGGAATTTCTTTTCTGGTCCAATCTATTTGATGTTCTGTAGGCTTCTTGTATATTCATGGGCATCTCTTTCTTTAGGTTAGGGAAGTTTTCTTCTATGATTTTGTTGAAGATATTTACTGGGCCTTTAAGTTGGGAATCTTCGCTCTCTTCGATACCTATTATCCTTAGGTTTAGTCTTCTTATTGTGTCTTGGTTTTCCTGGACATTTTGAGTTAGGATCTTTTTGCATTTTGCATTTTCTTTGGTTGTTGTGTCAGTGTTTTATATGGTGTCGTCTGGGCCTGAGATTGTCTCTTCTATTTCTTGTATTCTGTTGGTGATGCTTGCATCTATGGTTCCTGATCTTTTTCCAAGGTTTTTTATTTCCAGAGTTGTCTCCCTCTGTGATTTCTTTATTGTTTCTACTTCCATTTTTAGATCCTGGATGGTTTTGTTCAATTCCTTCACTTGTTCGGTTGTGTTTTCCTATAATTCTTTAGGGATTTTTGTGTTTCCTCTTTAAGAGGAAACCTGTATTCTCCTGTATTTATTTTTTTTAAAGATTTATTTATTTTATGTGTATGAGTACATTGTAGCTGTACAGATGGCCGTGAGCCATCATGTGGTTGCTGGGAATTGAGTTCAGGACAGCTCTGCTTGCTCTGGCATATACACTGTAGCTGTCTTCAGATGCACTAGAAGAGGTCGTTGAATCTCATTACAGGTGGTTGTGAGCCACCATGTGGTTGCTGGGATCCAAACTCAGGACCTTCGGAAGAGCAGTTGGTGCTCTTACCTGCTGAGCCACCTCACCAGCCCCTCTCCTGTATTTCTTTAAGATATTTATTTATGTCCTTTTAAAAATCCTCTATCAACATCATGAGATGTGATTTTAATTCCACATCTTGCTTTTCCATCTATTGGGTTACCCAAGACTTGTTGTGGTGGGAGAACTGGGTTCTGATGATGCCAAGTAGTCTTGGTTTCTGTTGGTAAGATTCTTACATTTGCCTTTCACCATCTGGTTATCTCTGGTGTTAGATGTTATTTCTGTCTCTGGCTGGAGTTTGTTCCTCCCATGGGTCCATAGGCCTGTGTCAGAACTCCTGGGTCACCAGCTGTCTCCTGGCAGAACTTGTATACAGAGGAACAGCCCAAGCTCTAGGTGCAGATGGTAGATCAGAAGGGTCCTATCCCAGATGTTCCTCTGTTCTTGAGCCTCATGTGCTCTTAGCCATCCTACTCCAGGCAGTTATTGGAGAGAAAGTGGTTATCTCACCACTGAGCAGGGGAGTGAAAGCACTCCTGGGAGAACAGGTGTCCCCTGGTGGGAACCATGCTGTCCCAGCCTCCACTGGGAACAACCTCTACTTGCAGGTACAGATATAACTGTTTTTTTTAAAGAAATGAAAATTATCACTACAGGGATATGAGTTGGATTGGGGTATAGATTCTGAAATGTAGTAGAATGTAGTAGATTAAAAAATGACATGCATATTTTTCTGTAGTATTTTGTTCAGAATGCATTTGTGCAGATGTTTTTATTCATTCCTCAATTTTTAAATCAGGTGATATAACATCAATTAAGATAATATCAATATTTAAATAGTTTAAAGTTTAAATATCAAATTTCTTTTTGAGGTACTAAAAGAATGTCCCTTAAGAATGTTGTTTATGGTTGTATGAGGCATAGTTATACCATGCTAGGTATAATTATGACCTAGTTAAATGCAAATGTTGAGATTGTTAATGAGATAGTTATGTCATGTTTAGGTATAATTATGCCCTTATTGTTTTTATTTGGAAATTTTGGAAATTCTTGACATAAGGAGGTATAATTGTGTGTCATGTTGACAAGGAATAGACTTGTGATGGCTATTCTTGTGCACTTGACCACATCTGGAATTAACTAAAATCCAAAAGTGACTGGAAACACCTGTGAGGGACTTTTGCTTAATTAAATCATTTGAAGTGGGAGGATCCACTTCTAATCCAGATCTTCTGATGTGAGAAGAACCACCTCTCATCTGAGCCACACCATCAGCTAGAAGCTTATATAAGGATATAGAAGAAGGAAACTTCATTCTTGCCTGCTTCCGCTTGTCTTGCTAGCAAGTCCATCCCTTTCCTGACATTAGAGGCTACTTCTTCAGGATTCTGGCATATTCTGAAGAGCAATTGAGTTATCTAGCCTCATGGACTAAACAAAATGACTATATATTATAAACCCCAAGTGTGACCAGTATTCTTGTTTAAATTTCACCTTTTCTGTTTCTCACAAAATTACATCTCACTCTCCTCCTTTCTTCTTATGGTATATGTCCCATCCATAATGGTCTTGTTTCAGCCATGAACACCATTAGCACTTCCTACAGTGAGCTCAACCAGCATACATAGTTTAGCTCTTTAGAGCCAGGACCTAGCTGGACATGAGTTTAGACTGCCTCCTTTTCTTCAGGCTATCTACTAAGGAACTGGTATATCTATCACAGAATCATAGACCTTAGACATTTTTCAGACGTTGTATGGTTTCCTAGGTTCCACTGTTTGTTTAATAATCTCAAATCAGCCATCATTTGGGAAGATGAAAGGGATTAGTAGGAGGGGAGATGGGGAAAGGACAAGAAAGAGAATCACAAGCCTGCCCAAAGTACATTGCATCCATGGAAAAGAACAGAACATGTAACCAATTACTCATGTACAATTAGTACATTCTTTGGTTTTAAAAGAAAGAAAACATATGGGCCATATCACTGTTACTTTACTAAATGGGTGTATTATCAAAGACCCTTTTAAATATGTATGTTTATAACCACAGACCAGGGCTACTCTTGACCATGGTCAGAGATGATTCCTTTTGCAATGGGCGGCAATCAACAGGGTGATACATAATTGTTCAGCGTGCTGAGAACGAGAGACTGTGCATGGTCCTTCTTAAATGGGTTGTTTTTATATCTGATTTCCCTTCCTCCAACAGGCACAGATTACATCAGTGAGGAGGAGGAGGCAGAAGATTGCTAGACAGAGCATGGGGAGTAGTGCTGTCAAATGTTTTCTAGACAGTACAAAATTACTGCACTCATGAACTCATGGCAGCTGGTTACTTGTGGAAGATTTTCACATGCTTAGACCCTCTGAAACTCTAAGATGGATTAGGGAGGAGCTATAAGGCCTCATCCCAACAGAGTTATTGGCAGTTGATGGTGTCTCCGGAATGGATAGTCATTCATCTTTGGGGATGTGGCTGCTGATGTTTCCCATGCTCCAGTGGATGGCCACACAAGTATGTATATACTGGCAGCACTAATTAAACTTAGTGTTTTTTCAAAAAGAAGACATGTAATTGGGTGGGAGATGTGTTAAATTGGAGGAGAGAAACAGGTTTTTATGATATTTCATGTGACAAAAAGTATGAAATGCTCAAAAAATAATTTTTTAATTAAAAATATTTTTGAAGAGAAAAAGTCCGAAGTTTTAATTTCCCAGCCCTGCCATTGCTCATTTGCTCCACTACATCCTGTTTTACCCTTCCTGTTTTGTTTATGAAACAGTCTCAATGTAGCCCTAGCTGGCCTGGAACGTGATATGTACATCAGCTGGTCTTGTACTCCCAGAGACGTGACTTCTACTGCCTCATGAGTGATGAGAAAAGTGTGCACACCGCCACACCTGGCCATGCCATTACTCCAGTACCCACTCTATTTTTATCACCTTTGACTCACTTTCAATAACATCTTTTCACCTATCTTCTCATATCTTGATTCTTTTTTTTTTTCCTCTTGGAGGGTGTCTCAGTCAATGCCCTATTGCTGTAAAGAGATGCCATGACCATGGCAACTCTTACAAAGAAAAAAAAATGTAACTGGGACTTGCTTACAGGTTCAGAGGTTTAGGGTATTTTCAGCATGGCAGGTAGCGTGGTGGTGCACAGGCAGTAATTGAACCTAAGAGTTTTATATCTGGATGCCTGGCAGCAGGAAGAAAAGAGAGCCACTAGGCCTGACTTAGGCATTTAACGCTCCAAAGTGACCTCCAATGACATTCTTCCTCCAACAAGACAATATCTAATAATCCCACTCCCTGGTGACCAAGCCTTCAACTCCACAAGCCTACAGGGGTCATCCAGTTCATTCCATCACACTGAGTTACAGCACAAAGGCGTCAGTTTATAGCTTTCCCCCAGGTGCCTACCCTCATAGACTACCAATCCATTTGCAGTCATCATACATCGAAACAGTGGTAAAACTTATCCTGTCAGTTGTTTGTGTCCATTCCTGAGAGAGAATGGAAGGCTTCAGAGGAACCATCAGGATTATCAGTGTGTAAAACACAGAGTATACTCTCTCTTTGAAAAACTGATGGAACCTGTAGGTATAGCCCACAGAAAAACAATAATATAGTTTTGCACAACTCACCTCTAACATCAAATAATATATATGTGTATGCGTATGCACATACATATATACGAATATATATACATATATGCATATATATACATAATTTGTACATGAAAACTTTAAAAGTATCTTGTCATAAAGTAAATTCTTATGAAGTAAGGATTGTTACTTTACGCTAGGAGATTGTTCAATGGTTCAGCTGGTAAAAGGTACTTGCCGCCAAGGGGACCTGAGATTTTTGTCTGGAACTGATAGAAGGAAAATAGGGAAGTGATTCTCCCAAAGCTCCCCTCTGACTCCCTTACATGTGCTGTGGTGCCCACATCTTACATGCATGCACACCCATTAAACTGCAAATGCTGGGCATAACGGCACACACCTTTCATTCCAGCACTTGGGAGGGAGGCAGAAACAGATGGATTTCTGTGAGTTTGAGGCCAGTTTGATCTACATAGTGAGTTCCAGGATAGCCAGAGCTGTGTAGAGAGATCCAGACTTTAAGATAAATTAATAACTATTAATGTGGATAATAAAGTAAATGAAATTTACTCTCATTACAATTGTTGCAAATATTATTGTTTCAATCCTGTGATTTTAATGATAACCCTTTCAGAGAGACGTAGTAACCATCACACTCGCTCCATGCTGGAGACTGGCCACCGGGTCCATGCTGGAGACTGGCCACCGGGTTCATGCTGGAGACTGGCCACCGGGTCTCAGATATGCTGATCAAGCATGACACCACTGTTCTTTTTGAATACTTATTTACTAAGAGGGGGATTTCATTGTTCCATGAAGACTTGACACACTAGACAATTTTTTCCCAAATTATTCATAAACTTCTCTACGTTCACAAAAACAGATATATCAAGAATTTACAAGAAAATTAGATAAGTAACCAATAAACTCTTCTTGAAAGGTTTTGTAGCTGTTAATGTTTTAATACATCTCTCTTCCTGAAATATATTTTAGAATAATGTAAATTGGAACTCCAAACCAGGTTGACTAAGATGTGAATTTTTAGATTGGGTGCAGATTCTTTAAAAGATCATTGAACATTGACAGAGGAGGGATGGAATACTGCAAGATGCTCAGGGCCAGGAACATCACACTTAATGTGGCCTCTGCCTCTGGTCCATGATTTCTTGTATCCCATTTAGATAAAAGTAACAAGCACTTTGGCATCTAATTTTGCTATTGGTTTTTCAAAATGTAATGTAGTGAATGATCTTAAAATTTGCACAAAATATCAAGTTGTTTGTTAGGGTCAACCTAATTATTTGAAGATTGTATTTCCATGCCACAGGCTTTTGTATAAGGACATTCAAATAGAATCTTTTAAGTTCAATTAGATCAGAAATATTAATGTATATAAGCTGACTTCAATGTCATCAGTGGAGACTGACTGAGCTGACACAACTGATTGCGACCATCACTGCGTTCACTGAAGCTTAAGAATGTCGATAGGATACTGAAGTACCTAACACACATCTAAATATATTTACATAATCTTATTTGTAGTCATCTCTGTGGCTATATTTCAATCTGACTTTAATATACGTCAGCAAACTGTTCATAAATTCTTCTTTTCTGAGGTAGGCTAGAGTCTAATGTAAAAAATGACTGCCCAAGGGGAAGTAGTTAAGAGAAGCAATGAGTACCACACTGATGATGATGGGTTTGCTGGGGTACAGCAGCCCAGAGTCACCAGGAAACTAAAATTATACTAAAATTGAACTAAAATTATAACCCTGCTTGAGCAAAAAGAAGAAATAAATATAATCAATATGTTTATAATGTGCCTAGAGATTGAATAGGAAGATCTACAACGGAACCTGTAAAGGAAGCCTTTTAATTTCTTTTTGAAAGTTTCTGAAATATTTTAGTGGCAGCTATGTGGCTATGCATTAGGATAGATGATAGATTGCTTCAAGACTTTTTTTTTTGATTATTTCAAAAAAGTTAAATTTTTCAAGATACTTTTTTTTCTGGCACAATAACGTGATTAATTTCGTTTTCTAAAAATGAGTGAACTTAATAGGAACCTCACAGTAAAAAGACAAAATATTTCTGAAGTCACATGATTTAAATGTGCCTCCCAGGCACCACATAAATTCCCCAGCACAAAATTCTCATGTTTCTAAATGGGGGGATCGTGTATCATATGCCAGAGTTCTCATTACATAATCGATTATTCGTAATTCCTTTTCAGAAAGCACACAAAAGATTTTGTTCCCTGCATGAGAGCAAGATCTTCTAAGTGTAAGCCAGTTCAGTTCCTATACATTGGGTCTGGTCAGAGGTTCCTCTGTCAGGTTTCCCTCAAGTTTGCTCAAGACACTCAACTAACAAAGGGAGTTTTCACTTGTAAATAATGGGCCTCTCCCCTCCCCATGCCATGCGCCTCCCCATTAGGCTTCTTTCTTGGGTCTGTTTGCTCTGCTTTTTTTTTTCCCCATGGTTAGTTCTG
>JADRCD010233778.1:0-18223 GCA_019843815.1 Montemys delectorum | reverse complement strand
CTAATGTTTCATTTGTCTTCTTGTCTGACCAATTTAAGATTTCTCTGAACTTCAAACCCCAGAAATTGATGGACTGTGTTTTTATTTTTTTTGGCCTGCCTTTCTCTTCTTTCTTTCCTTCTTTCTTTCTTTCTTTCTTTCTTTCTTTCTTTCTTTCTTTCTTCCTTCCTTCCTTCCTTCCTTCCTTCCTTCCTTTCTTTTCTTTCTCTTTCTTTCTTTCTTTCTTTCTTTCTTTCTTTCTTTCTTTCTTTCTTTCTTTCTTTCTTTTTCCTTTCTTTCTTCCTTCCTTCCTTTCTTCCTTCCTTCCATCCATCCTTTCTTTCTCTCTTTGTTTCTTGTTTCTTTGTTGTAGCATTATCTTATTGTGATCAGACTAACCTCTCTCAGAGGCTGAGAGTGAACCTTTATCACTGCAGGCATTGCCCACGTAGGACACCGAATTTAAATGCTTTAATCTGTATCTGATTTAAAAACTGTTTTCCTGCAGTATGGCATCCATGATTTGAGAAAACACTGTGCAAGCTGCCAAGAGTATGAGGCAATTGAACAGACCTATGCAGCTGCAACGTATTAGTCACAATTACAAGCATTGAAAGATATGCCTAAATATGCAAGAAGGGGCACTCATATATCTGTGGCCACACACATTTAATTAGTGTTCTCCAAGATGTCAGCAATAAAAGTGAGGACATTTGATTGGTCCTGAAAAGGGAGGATCCTGAAAAGGTAATAACAAGGTGAATTCATTGCACCCTCAAATTAAGAAGGGTTTATTTTACCTATATATTTTCCCCTCTTGAGTGGCAAATACATGTCCACTTTTTCTTCTTGCATTGTATCCCTACCTATGACTGTTTGAATGAGAATGTCCCTCATGGACTTACATACTAGAATACTTTTTCCAAGTTTGTGGAATTGTTCAGGAAGAATTAGATAGCTTGTTCTTCTTGGAAGAAGTGTATCTCTGGGGGGTAGGGTCTGATATTTCAAATGTCTGCTTTGCCATATACTTAAATTCTCAAATAACTCAATGCAAAGCAATAAGAAATACAGGCTATTATTTAGTGTGAAATGAAACATAAGCATTACACAATGGCTTGAGCTTATAGTCACAGCCACTTAGAAGGAAGAAGCAGTATCACCATGAGCTTGATTAAAGCACTATTACCCTAAATTTGTACTAAATTATTTATTTTTTTACATGTTTGAATTTACCCACTAAGGATTAAAGTTTTCTCAAGGCTTTTACTCATATAATATTCCTAGAAATATGTACAAACTAAAAGGATTAAGCAAGTTTCTTAAGTTGTTGAACTGATCACCAGAAAGCAATGATGTATCTGGGCAAGCTACCTTGTAATGAGATCAGTAGAAATGAAAATTATGTTAGATTCTATTGAGATCACCTGGTTTTTGTAGCTCCAGAGGATGGTGTTTACAGTGGGATAGAGATATACAGTGTGTCCATGTGTCACTTATTGAAAATAACATTCTCATGATTTAACCGACCAAAACAAAACTTGGGAATTTTGAATTTTGTTTCATTTTATTTTTTATATTTTGGTTTTAAGAAGCAGAGCAGGGAAAGGACTGAAGAAGAAAAGAGAGATGAATAGGAAACAGACAGACAGACAGACAAAGGTGACTAAGACAGAGAAGATGAAGTTATGTGGATAGGGGATAGGTAAGATCAAAGAGGCATTGGGCAAGTGAAAAATATGATCAAAAATATTATGTGAAAGAATTAAAGGAAAACAAAAGTTACAAACAAACAAACTAAGTAACAGCCTTTTTTTCCAGACTCCTCAGTTCCGAGTTCCATGCTTCCACCACCAACTTGTGAATCCAAACAATGTCACTGAATTTATTCTTTTGGGAATTAAAAAGAATTCAGAATTCTGCCACCCAAGTGCTGGAATTAAAGGCATTCACCACCACTGCCCAACAACAGTCTTATTTATAATAGCCAGGAGGTGGAAAGAACCCAAATGTCCTTCAACAGAAGAATGGATACAGAAAATGTGGTACATTTACACAATGGAGTACTACTCAGGTTTTCTTTGAAGGTCTGGCAGAATTTTGCATCAAGTCCATGTGACTCTGGGCTTTTTTTCCTTGGGAGAGTTTTAATGACTTCTATTTCTTTATGTGATATAGTCCTGTTTTGATAGTCTACTTGCTCTTGATTTAACTTGGTATGTGGTATCTGTCTAGAAAACCATCCATTTCATCTGGATTTTTCATTTTTGTTCAATATAGGCTTTTGTAGTAGGATCTAGTGATTTTTTTGAATTTCCTCTTTTCTGTCTCCCTTTTTATTTCTGATTTTGTTAATTTGGATACTGCCTCTGGGCCCTTTAGTTAGTTTGGCTAGGGGTTTATGTATCTTGTTGATTGTCTCAAAGAACCAGCTTTGGGTTTTGTTGATTTCTTTTATTTCTTGGAAAATTCTTCATATTTGACAAAATAGGGAAAGAAATTTGTTAGCAGATGTTTCTGATACTGGTTTTTCTAAGACATTATTAAAATATCAAGACTGCATATGATTATTGCTGTGGCAAATCTATTGCTGGGTATTTTATGCTAGATTTAGAATAAGATTCAGACAAAAATAATAACAAGAGAATTTGAATAGTAATCTTGCTATAAATAGCATAAGTTGAAATTTGTGGAACAGATTATGTGGTCATTAAAAAGGAATCACATTATTTGCACTAGCATAGTAAGGAAAGATACCTTAAGAGATTTTAGTATTTGATTGGATTATACCCATTTTCCCTATGATATAAAAATTCAAAACACATTTGAAATATCTGCCCTTGAGAACAGAGACCATCAGAAGAATCCTACTTATGTAGATTTATGTAAAGAATGGAATTGGTCACAAAAGAACACACTCTCTGTGTGCAGTGGTACTCTGATATGTACTCTCTGATAAGTGGTTATTTGCCCAGAAGTTTGGAATACTCGAAGTACAACCCACAAACCACAAAAAACTCAAAAAGAAGGAAGACCAAAATGTGGACACTTTATTCCTTCTTAAAAGGGGGAACCGAAAATATCCATGGAAGGAGTTGCAGAGACTAACTATGGAGCAGAGACTGAAGGAAGGACAAGCCAGCCTGATATAGCTATCTCCTGAGAGGCTCTTACAGTACCTGACTAATACAGATGTAGAGGCTAACAACCATCCATTGAACTTAGTACAGGGTCCGCAATGAAGGAGTTAAAGGACCAAAAGAGCTGAAGGATTTGCAGCCCCTTAGAATGAACAACAATATAAACTAACTAGTACCCTCAGAGCTCCCACGGACTAAACCACCAACCAAGGAGTTATACATGGTGGGACTGATGGCTATGGCAGCATGTGTATAGTAGAGGATGGCCAAGTAGGTCATCAACAGGAGGAGAGGCCCTTGGCCCTGTGAAGATTCTGTGCCCCAGTGTAGGGGAATGCCAGGGCCAGTAAGCGGGAGAGGGTGGGGTGGTGAGCAGGGGGAGTAGGGAGGAAACAGGGGTTTGTTCTTGCTGTTTTTTGGTTTTTGTTTTTGGTTTTGGTTTTGGGAGGGGAAACTTGTACATAAAGAAAATATCTAATAAAAAAAAGAATGGGATTGGTTATGCAAGCAGGCACTCAGAATACGTGTGTTCATACAAGAACAGCTAATTCTTCAGCTGCAGAGAAGACTCAGGTTTGTTTTCCTCATAATGGGTTTGCTGGCATGCAAATGGGAAGGAGTAAGGCATTAGGGGAAATTTTACCTATATTTAAAAAGAAAGTTTGAAAGCTTAGTCATTGGTAGGGTTGTCAGTTTCTCTGAGAGTTAACTTGTGTAATTTTAGATGTGAAGCTTAAACTGTAATAAGCTCCAATATACTAGAAATGAAAGAAATATGTAGCACAGCGCAATAAAAGTTTGATGACATGAGTGCCATCTGCCAAAGAGAGGAGTTTTATGATCTATAAATAGCAAGAACCAAAGAGGCATAGTTACCAAACTCTGTCGACGATGAGTATAACATGTGCTCTGCTACTCTACACAGAGGTGGAGAATTTAGCATTTTTCATTCTAGGTTCGCTAGTGAAATGACTATTTTTTGCTTCATTTTAGATCATTGATCCTTGCTTTGGGAGAAGCAATGATTTTTGGTGTTATATATTGGAAGTATGTAATTCTTTTAGAATTTATACTAGGTCTTAGCTAAGAGTTTGCCTTGAGTATTACAAAGTGTTCGATCATGGGTTTTTGAATAGTTTTATAACTATGTATAATTTGAGAGCCAACAGAGATGAATTTAATGCATAAAAGATGAATGTATACCAAGTCTGTCATGGCTGTGTAAGGGGAGATGTGACGCAGATCCTGACCATGCAGCATCAACAGGCTATTGAACCCCGTGATCTCCATGTGTACTGACGACCGCTATTGGCTTGGAACTGATCTACTGTTTCTTCGATTTTATTTTCAATCTGGGGAATACACTTACCTCATGACTCAGAGCTCTTCATTCAATAACAACTGAAACATCTGCAGTTCTCAGGAATGAGGAATGGAGGTGGTCATGAGGCTGTGGAGGATGAGGAACTGGCCTTCCACTCGGCCCACTGGGGCCATGGGAAAGGATTTAGACAATATAACTACAGAGGCCATACATGTCTAAATGGTCCTTTGTAAGAATATTTCATTGCCAGACTTGGCCTTTAATTTGGAATTATGAGGAGATACATATGCCTTCTGGTCCAGTGACTGCTGCATTAATTAGCCAGTGTGAACTTGAGGACGTTGTGGCTAGAGAGTTAAAGTGGTCTCAAGAAAAATAGATATAGATAGATAAAGAAGGAATTTATAGAAAACAAGTAAATGATAAATAGGTTTATTTTATATGAGAAAGGCTTGTATGATTTAGAAATAAATTGTATTAGAAGGAGAGTTTATGTAGCTATGGAAATACTAGAATGAGGAAACAAAGATTAAAGAATTAAAAGATAATGTGTAAGCATAGAAAAAGTTAATACTTTGTTCTCCTGAGTACTTGCAAATTGGAGATGATAATGCCAAGGAAGATCTTAGAGAGAGCTAGCTGCTTTACTCGCATAAATTTTAAAACTTTATAAGAAATTGTTTTAACTTTGGTAGTCTGCCACCTTTCTGTTCGTACATGAAATTAGTTACTAAAAACTGTTGTCTGCAGTATCAGGAAACCACAAGAGTTGTACACAGCTGCCCATGAAGAACAGGCTGTGTAAAAATCATGAGAAAATGTCCCTCTGCTTTGTGTTTAGTTTGTGTTCTAAGGAAGCAGGGGTAAGAATTAATGATACAAAATTTTGTTTATAATTATTCAGTATAATTTTGTAGCAAAAAAAAAAAAAAACCACCGAACCACGTACTTCATTATATTATCTAACACCTCACATCTAATTTGACATGAACTTCTTTTTGTTTTTGCACCGAGATATAATTGGATTAGAAAGCCAATAAGCCAGCATGTATGCAATTTATGCCAAGCTACTTTGGTTTCTCAATTATGGTAAACTATATTCCCTCAAACTATCAGAAAAAAATAAACACAAGTTTTTAAAAATGCTGTTTTTATGATTTTTGACATAATATTTAGAAAATATAATATATACATCTATTTAACCATAGTTAAATCCTAATATGTCAACTATGTCTAAACTAACATTGGCAAAAGCTTGTCTTGCCTCTAGCAAAAACTCTAATAGAGCCCTCTCTGAAAAATGAAGTCCACCATGATATTTATCTGTGACCTAGTTTCACTCTTTGTATTGCTTTTCACTCAACAACCTACAGTTCCACAAATTTACTAAATTTTTTAAAGGCAAATTTCCACTTGACCATTCTTTTACCTCCCCAAGTCTTTGTAAAAATATGAAGCCCTCTGGTAAGTTTATTCTGATCACCACCCTAAATTACAAGCAAGCCCTGAGCTCTAATTATCATTATCTCCACTCTACAATGCTCATTTTCATGGAACACATACAGAAAACATTTCTCAATTTACTTGTAGATAGATTAATTTTATTTTCAATTTTACTTATAGGAAATTCAGATCACCAGGTAGGAAAAACTATGCTCTGTATTTTGTATACTGAAAAGGGAATATAATAGTCGCTTGAGTCATATTTATTGAAGTAATGTATCAATGTATAGAAAACATATATTATCAGATGATGGAAAATAGTATAATCATATCTAGGTTATGGGTGGTAATAAATAAATTAAATCTACAGTGGACTTCAAGTCAGTCAATTATTTGAAGAACTTTCAAAGTAATTCCAAATCATCATATTATATTTTACAAACATTTCAAAAATTTAAATATTAAATTCACAATGAATTTGGAAACTTTACCTGAGGTAAAATGATTATGCTTTTACTATAGTTTAATAAAATGGCTTAGGAAATGCTCTTAATCTTGGAAGCCAAACACTAGTCTAGTATTCAAGGGATTTTTCTTCTGTTTGTTCTCTGTTTTGACATTCTAATAGTGTGTTTTGTGGAAACAAGGCATAAAGGGGTTCTATTTACTGATAAGCACTATAGTGAATACTCCATTCTTTAGTGAATAATTTCTATCAGATGCCTTGAAATCACCCTTCCTTTACTGGAAGGACAGCAAAGGTACATCTCTTGCACTCTTTCTCACCAGATCAGAAATTCTTGGGGTGGTCTTTGCAAGAGCACAGCGAAGATCATCTTCCACGACAAGTCTACTTCTGTATTTAGACTTGATAACCAACAAGCTGGAGAACCCTGTTTCACAAAGATATGTTGTAGTCCTGTTATCTTGTTGTAAACTGGGAACATTCTGAAAAGAGTTGAAATTCAAGAGAGGCTCTAGAAAGCTTCTTCCTGCTCTCTTTGTAATGAGTAAATAAGACCAAGCAAAGTTTGCTATTTTACTTACTAAGTCTGTGGTTCTACACCTAGCATTTGGTAGGTGAAATGTTCTCCTTTATATCTCCAAACCCCACTAATACTGTGTATACTGAAAGCCGAAAACACTTGATATAAATATGAGTCTTCCTACTCGTGTTTACTCTGAGGGCAACTGTCCCTTCAGTTTAATGACAAATGACTAGTTTTTTTTGTTTTTTGTTTTTTTTTTTTTTAAATCATGTCAATGTGTTCAGAATACTTTATATTTTTCAAAATCAGTCCTTTGCAAAAATGAAATCTTTACAGTTGACACATCAATTTATGTTTCTACAGGGAGTAACATTTTGTATTGCACTGTTTCTGGGTTATCTAACTGAAAAGTCTATGTATCTCTCAAACCCTTCTGAATGTGTTGAGAACTAATGAAGTTATTCACCTTTCTATCTGGCTACAATTCTAAGGGCTTTTTCATTTCTTCTTCTTAAGCTACCACATTTAAGTTTAGGAATTATAATTGTTAAATAGTGATACAAGAAATATGGATCCTATGGAAATTAGTGTCATTCATTTATGTTGAGTTTTAGAAGCAGCAGAAATAAGAATATTTGATATTATAGGCCAATTAACTCACCTTAGACAATTTCAATATTCATGTAATTGTTTTAATATGATAGCAGAAACTTTATCAGGTTGAAGACTAGTTGGTCACTCTGCTTTTGAAATGTTATTAGATACTAGTTTTTGAAAGATGAATTCATAAGGTAAATGACTCTGAAAATGGGGTAGAGACTAAAGGAAATAGGTCATTGAGACATGCCCTTAAGATCTGTATCTTTCCTCAGACCCCCTTTTTTACTGTCTGACATCAATATAATTAGTCCACTGTTCTTAGCCACACACTCCATAACATAATACTCAGTTGTGCCATAAACAGACTAAGAAACAGGAGATTCATCGACAATGAACTGAAGTCTCTTAAACTATGCAACAAATAATTGTTTATCTATATAAATTGTTTTCATGAGTTTTGTTACACTGACAAAACCTGATCAACTCATTTCCAACTCTTCAAAGAAATACGCCCTTCATGATAAAAATAGTTTGATTTTCTCATTTAAATAAAAACATTACCTAACTATGCAGAATAAACTATAATCTACTTAACATATTGTGATAGTTGCTTGCCATGTTAGATGTTGGGATGTAATCAGGAACAATTAAACTCTGTACACAGGTATGTATTGCAAAGTACTTAGTCAGGAAAAGATTTAGTTTAAAACAAAATGTCTTTAAAATATAATACAGAAGCTAATGGTTAACAATAGGATTGACAGTTATAAATATATCAATGAGAGAGCTGAAAATTATGAACAAAGCACATTCTGTCTTTGCAACAGTCTACTGAGAATAAACTTATTCTTAGAGGTAATATATTGCTTAAGGATTCCAATTTTTAACCATAAATCTGGAGACTAAACTAACACAAAACAATGTAAGTTTTAAAAATGTATTTGATGTTGTACATTAATAATATGAAATGAGGCTACATGGTCAATTCAGAAATAAAATGTCATGCTACTTTGCAAACATATTAGCAATGTTAGATTGATAGCTGTTTATGAGATAAAAAATTGAGGGGGGGGAGTGAAATGGATTAAAAAAAGATGCATTTGTTCTTCTGTCCCTGATTCTATTTTTTCTCTTTTCTTTCTTTCTTTCTCATTCTTTGTGTATGTAGAAAATACAAGGTATAAAAATCAACTATTTTATCTAGTGGTTAGTCATGATTTGGAATGTAGTGAAAACCAGGGAAGGTATGGTGCTAGACGATGTCTCTGCACAGAGATCTGCTGTTGAGGGCAGGGAAGGAAGCAGAGGTCAATTAAACTTTAATACAGAGTATTGTTGCAGAGAAGTAGAGAAGTAGAGGAGAGACTTCCTCATTCACTTGTCAATCAAGGCTTCAACACTTATACAATTACAACCTCTAACAGGGCCAATTAATTGTTTAAACACATCATCCTTAGAGGAATATTTCACATTCACAATAGCCATTGGGAAAATAATAAATTCAAGCTGGACCAAAATTTTATTTTACCTCCATTAGAGTGACAATCATGAAGAAAGCAATATAACCAAGAGTGTAGAAAAAAGTGGACAATGATAGACAGAGTGAAATTAAATTAAGTTAGTATGCAAATTAGTATGCTTCAATATATATATACGTGATATATATATGAGTTTTGCTATATATATGTGTATATATATATGTATATATGTATATATACATATATATATACACACACACACACATATATACATTCCAGTTTAAGTATTTTCCTGAAAGATGCCAAGTCTATAGAGATAACTTACAGAACACCAGTGTTTACTGTGGCACTATTCATAATGCAAAGTTATTAGAACAAGCTAGTTGTCCATCAAGAAAATATTATAGATACATGCACTGGAATTTTGTTCAGCCACAAAAGTCTATTGAAAATAAATAATACTGGTGATATTCATATTAAAGTGAATTATGTATTGCACAGGAAGATAAATATTGTGGGGTTTCTCTTAATTACAAATTTTATATGTATGTGTATGTGTATATGTAATATGTGTGTGTGTGTGTGTGTGTGTGTGTGTACACATTTTTTAAAGAAAAAGGATTTAGTGGTATGAAGGGAAATAATGGGATGAGGATCCAGTAAAAGTCGAAAGAATGGGAGGTAACATAAGAAACGTGGCACAAGTAAATGCATTTATATGAAAATGCCCTTATTCAGCAAAGTTATTTTATGTGAAATGATATATGTGAAATTAATTAAATTGTAGAATTTAGTCAAGTAGACTCACTTTATAGAATAGACAGCTATCATTTATGTTATTGTTTCTTCATCATTTTTTATTTGTGTTTTATATTCCAAAATGTTCACAGCTTTATTCCTTCTATGCCCAGAAATGGAGTATTTCACCAAGTAATATATCACCTTGTTCTGATCCCAGGAAAATTCTCACCCTGGAGAATGTTCTATTATTTTAGCTGGTTAGTGAAAATGTATTAAATATGGATCTTCATTAGTATAGGACCAGCCTTAAGGGATTAATCTGGGATGAGGCAAGTCTGCCTCCAGAGCATCCTGTGCTCTCACAGCCTTCGATAGTTCAGAAATCCATCATATTTCTCCAAATAAGTGGAACGAAACATCCTACTTTTATCCACAAACACAATCGTCTGGAAATAGAAAAGGACTATGAAATGAATTAGTAAGTTCTACCTTGGCTTTCTTTGTTATTTATTTGTGAGGCAGTATGTCACTTAATGACTTAGAAAGGTTATTTCTCTATTAGATTCAGAAAGTCTTAAAGTCCCTTCTTTAATTCTTCCTATTAGTACAATAAAAGTTCTATATCTATATTTAACATTTGAATAATTTGGTGACCTCCCTTATTGATAAAATGTTAGAAAAAATAAGCTAGGATAACGAAAAGGTTCTTAGCTTCTCTGAGAAAGTTTGCTTTATATGATTGAAACGTGGATGATCACACATTGCCCTGTAGCATGCATAGCTGAGAGTCTTAGCCTGTTCCCCATTTCTAAAGAGCTGAAAAAACAATTTTCTCATTATGTGGATTAATATCTCATGTTTAGATCTCATCATTGTATGGAACTGGAGTACATAAAATAGTTTTAAAATATGGTAAGTAATTTTCCCTTGATTTGTTCCAAATTATTGAAATGTTTTCTGGATGTGACAGGACCACTGGTTCATGAACTCATGGCAGTTTTTATTGCCAGCCTAAGATCAACAAAGCATTCTAAAGTGGAGTGTGAAGGGCTTCATGAGTCCCGATCCTTAACTGCAAAGCTGTAGGCACAAAATGGTTTCCAGAGAAGAGACAATCTGTTTTCTTTAACTGTATGGTTTCTGGTAGGTCAATCAAGTTCCAGTATAGCTATAACTATATTGGCAGTAAAAATTGAGTCAAAAGCTTATCAAATTAATGAAATATGAAATGAAGTTGAGAGGTATAGAGATATAGGGCCATATCTTAGATAAATTAAGGGAGAGATTGACTATTATCAATTATCAAAGAATTGATATTTTGTAATATGACAACTTTTATTAAATTAAATACCTTGAGTAAAGACACATCAACATACTACTATAAAAATATGTCATTCTTTCACTCTCAGTACTTGTTTGTTTCCTCTGTGGTAGTGTTTGTTTTCTGAGTTTTTCAGTTAATACTTATGCTCTTCATTGAATTGGATCAAGTACTTTTAGTCTAAGTTTGAATACTTGTGAACATTTAAGAAATAAATAAGCAAGTCTCTAATATATAACTATCAATAAAATACTATCCAGAAGATGCTTACCAGCATTGTTTGTTTTGTTTGGTTGATTGATTTGCTTTGTTGTTGCTCCAATTTCATTTTAATCAATATTTTGCAATAATTGTTTTTTATATTGTTTTCCATACTGCCTATCTTCATGTACCTTTTTTCTGTTTTCCTCTCTTGATTTATGTATCTCTTTCTCTTTTATAATTATGTTTCATTTATCATATCTCTTTTTACTTATTTTTTTACAGTCCAGTCATTAACCCTTCCCATTCAGACTTCTGACAGTTCTTCATCTTAATAAATTATTTTAATTAGTTAATTAGTTTCTTTATTTTAAGTCAGGGCCTCACTTTATAGGCAGGCTGAGGTCAAGCTTGCAAACCTCCTTCCTGTCTTGGTCGCCTGAATGGAATGCTGAGATTTCAGCCATGAGTTAAAATGGCATTTCTTTTGTGATATTTGTCTCTGATCCCTGAAAAGAAAATCAAATCTATTTATTTCACTGACAGTTGTAATACTAGACAACATTATATATGGATGAGCAATTTAACTTAGGAAATATACATTCCTAAAATGTTTGGATGTACTATAACAAAACATCTAAATATTTCAATATGTAAGAATAGCTACTGTGATCTATAGTGACAGTGGTCACACAGAATAGATAATGACACTAATTTGTACACTTTCATGATGACAGTCATGTCATCAATGGCTGGAAGACACTACTTCTCTCTATAGCACATGTTTATAATTGTAACCTCATCACTTTATTTCTGTCAAATTCTTTGAAGTTGGTTGTGCTTCCCCCTCTTCTTAGAGCTTTGATGTTTGAGAACAGAAACATAAGCGAATATTTGCATTAATGGCGTGTTTTAAGATTTTAGTGATTAATTTAGGTATGTAATTGAAAGATCATAGTGCATGGTAGATAGTCTATACACTCAAATTAAATCCTGAGGAAAAAATAATGACACACGTGCATACATACACAAATGCACGCATGCACATACATACACACACACACACACACACACACACACACGCACATGTGCACACAATACACTCAAGTAGATGTTTACTATAGAGAAAGAGAGAGAGAGAGAGAAGAGAGAGAGGGAAGGAGGGACAGAGAGAGAGAGAGAGAGAGAGAGAGAGAGAGAGAGAGAGAGACACAGAGAGAGAGACACAGAGAGAGAGACAGAGAGAGAGAGACAGAGAGAGAGAACCCACAGACAAATTTCTTGGAATCCCAATCCAAACTACAGCACTCAATAGCTTTGTTACACTGAAGACTGTAGAAATAATTCCCCATTTTAAATTAAACATATATCTTAAAGAATAAGCCAGTGCTAATGAATCCTGAAGCTGAGATGGTTTGCAGAAGTCACATTAGATCCTGAAGTTTGTGATTCTAGGACTGTGCTCTCTGAAGTCTGCCTTCAATTGTCCTTCCTTTGGACTTTTGTTCCTGCTGCTCTCTCTGTGAGAAATCACACCAAGCCTTTCTTTCTCTTTGTTATTATATTTGTGTGAGCCTTAAGTCACTATTTTTCTTTCATTGCTTCAGTTCATTTATTTCTATTTGCTCTATTTTTACTCTAGGAGTCACTTACAGCCATAAAGTAAGTCTAAAACCTTGTGAACCGAACTACTCTTTGCTTGAGTAAATATTTTCAGAGTAGTCTGACAAATGAATGATTATTTATTTTCTAAAGAGTGGCAGAAAGAGGAGGAATAGAAGCAGAGAAAACTACAATTAGAACATATAGTATTAAAAATATTTTCAATAAAAGAAAAAATAAGCCAATTCACTGAATATTCTTACATAAAAATCATAACATGCTGCAATATGCTAGGCTCATTATATTTTTAAACAATGAGCCTCAGTCCCATTATTTTTCAAAATAACTCTAACCACTCATAAAGATCAAGCCTATTTGTACATTAATAACTACCATAAGCGTAAAGGAGCCCTTGAACTTCTGCTCTTTCTGGGTCCAACTTTCAATTGCTGGGGTTATAGCCATGTATCACCATACAGTCCTTTATGAATAAATTTCAATGAAGAAATTATTCTATCATAATGTCCAGCAATACAGTGATTCAGTATGAGAACTAATGACTTAAAAGACCAATATTGATTGATTTTTAAACCATACTTCATTTTAGGTTCTACAGCTTTGAGGTGGAATGCTAAGCACAAGATAAATGGGAAATCAAAACAATGTGACTGAGTTCATACTTTTGGGTCTTACAGAGAACCAGAACCTTCGGAAACTGTTTTCTGCTGTATTTCTAATCATGTATGTTGTAATGGTGTTAGGGAATACGCTCATTATGGTGACCATGATAAAAAGTCAGAGTCTAAGATCACCTATGTACTTTTTCCTCACGTTTTTGTCTCTAGTAGATGTCACATTTTCTTCTGTCATTGCCCCAAAGCTGATTTTAGACTCCCTTTCTGAAAATACCATTATCTCATTTGAAGGATGCATGGCCCAGCTCTTTGCAGAACATTTCTTTGGAGGTGTGGGGATCATTTTGCTTATTGTAATGGCCTATGACCGCTATGTGGCCATCTGTAAACCTCTTCACTACATGAACATCATGAGTTCTCGGATGTGTTGTATTCTGTTAGCAGGAGCTTGGATAGGGGGATTAGCACATGCAACTATTCAGCTTATTTTTATGTATCAAATACCTTTCTGTGGTCCTAATATTATAGATCACTTTTTATGTGATTTGTTTCAGCTGCTGACATTGGCCTGCATGGATACCCATACACTGGGTCTCATTGTCATCTTCAACAGTGGGGTGATGTGTATGGCTATCTTCATTATTCTAATTGCCTCTTACATAACTATCTTGTGTTCTCTGAAGACTCATAACTCTGAAGGGAGACGCAAAGCCCTCTCCACCTGTGGCTCCCACTTCACAGTGGTTGTGTTGTTCTTTGTACCATGTATTTTCTTATATGTGAGGCCTGTGTCTTCCTACCCCATAGACAAGGTCATGGCTGTGTCAGATTCAATTGTCACACCCATGCTGAATCCTTTGATCTACACATTGAGGAATAAAGAAGTGAAAAATGCTATGAAGAAACTTTGGAGGAAATAGGAGACTTTTCTTTCCAAATACCTTTTTGCTAAACATCATGTATATCGTAAGAAAAATACAGTTTCAGAAATGAACATCAAATAAAATTGTCCATCTTTCCCTGGAAACCAGGGTTGGTGCTTTATGTTTATAACAATATGAAATTTTCTGCTATGATTTAGACTATCTAAAGTATATGATATATGAATTTTCCTGCATTGTACATTCACTTGGCTTCTCAAAATCTTTACAGCTCCTTTTTGTTTTAGAATTCTGTTGATTAGCCTTCCTTCTGCCTTTGTCTCTAAACATGTGGTGTTCTCCAACACCTCCCCTCATAGACATCAACCACATTATATTTTTCTGCTGCCCTTATAGCTACGCTAACCTTTGATTCCTTGGATGTGTTCCTCTGTAATATATGTGTGCCCATTAATATAACTTAAAACATGGAAAACATAAATGTAATATAAAATGTCATGTAGAACCATTCAGAGAAAAAAAAGAACACATAGTTAGATGGTTGAGAGATAAAGTATGGGTGTTTTACAGGTCTGAAGATGGGTAAAGTACAGGGTATATTTGTATGAAACAGTGCTTGTTAATACATCAATGTGTCCAATCAATATTGAAATAAAACATTGACTGAGTGTTGTTTTCCAGTAAACTGGCCTGCATCAGCACTGTATAATTCTTTCATTTCTGCCATAAGTTTTCTTTATACAATGAGGATGAAACACTGACTCTGCCATCACAGACAAATGTTCAACCACTGAGCTGTGGCCTCAGCTAATGATATTCTTTATCTGAATATCTCTATTTACTTAGTATAATGGTCAAGAATATATTATCACTACTATCTAAATAAACAAGTAATTTGTTAATTAACCCAGACATAACATAGATTAGTAAGTTTGCAAAAGTAGATTTCTATCATGATTTCTAGTGAGGTAGTTAACATTAGGGGATTTCCAATGTTTTCTACTCAGAGATGGTATTTCAGATATATTCTTTTTTTTTTCTTTCTTATTTCTTCATGACAAATAATTAAATGAAACAATCAGTGTTATAACCATGAAAATCAATAACTGACAAAAGTATAACAATGCAAACAACCATATTACTATTAGAGGAATAAAAATTGTATAGGAGGAAACAAGTGAGTAACTTACCACAGCATTTTCAAGAAAATGTAAGAGCCAATAAGGAAGGAAAATATTCCACACATTCAGTGGGAGCAGTAGAGTTATATAGGGGAAATGCAGTTGCCTGTATGTCTGTTGGAAGAAAAGGGCGATTATCATCTTGTTAACATGATCCAATGCTGAAACATTTTTTGACATTGATTGAGTTAAATTATTTTCTGTAATGTATTTGAGCAGAAAATGTGGATGAGATCTAATATAGCTTCCATTTTCATTTCCTTTTCAACTTCAGAGCAATATTTATAAAACTTTAAAAATATTTTATGATGATATATCTATACATCTTTATACTTATTGCTCTATTTCACAGTAATGAACAAAATTCTATTAATACTGTGATTGTTTTGATCTTTGTGAAAAATCTCAAAATTATTTTAATTCTTAATCACAAAATTTAAACATTGAGAAACATTTTCATGTCAATCCTTAACTTATATTTGTTTAATAGAGTGAGACATTACCTAATTCTTATAGTTCAAATATTTTCTGCTTCATTTTATAAATTTAAATCACTTGTCAGTTTGCTTGGTGATTTAGCAAACACAATTAAAATTTCATTTGAATGCTGGATTTGGTGTCTCATTCCTCGATTCCCAGCAATCAGCAAGCAAAGGCATGCAGATTTCTATAGTGTACTGACTGGTTTTGTGTGCCAACTTGACACAGGCTGGAGTTATCACAGAGAAGGGAGCTTCAGTTGGGGAAGTGCCTCCATGAGATCCAGCTGTGGGGCATTTTCTCAATTAGTGATCAAGGGGATAGGGCCCCTTGTGAGTGGTACTATCCCTGGGCTGGAAGTCTTGGGTTCTATAAGAGAGCAGGCTGAGTAATCCAGGAGAAGCAAGCCAGCAAGGAACATCTCTCCATGGCCTCTGCGTCAGCTCTTGCTTCCTGACCTGCTTGAGTTCCAGTCCTGACTTATTCTGGTGATCAACAGCCAAGTGGAAGTAAGCTGAATAAATCCTTTCCTCCCCAACTTGCTTCGTGGTCATGATGTTTGTGCAGGAATAGAAACTCTGACTAAGACATATAGGTTTATTGACAAGTTGCTGTATGAAATGAGTCTGAGGACAGCCATAATTTCAAAATAAAACAAAACCAAAAATATTAATTTCTAATTAATAGGGTGATGTTCTCATTTTGTTTACAAAGATAACATTTAGCATATTTAGTTTACAAAACCAATGTGTAACTCCCTTATTAGGTGAAATAAATCACCACTTAGTCATTAAAATATATATATATATGTATATATCACTAATATTTTTTTTGAAATCAAGCAATAAATTTAAAAGTTCGATTAGATACAATATGAAATGTCAAAAATATCTTCAAGCTGCTCTGTCTATTTCCATTATTATGAAAGTATATTAAAAATATATGAATATTCATAATAAAGGGAAAGGCAACAAAATTTTGATCAACATGCAATTATGAGAATGGTTTGTCAAAATAGATTGAGAGAAATTATTCCAAAGATGTAATTGATCCTCACTTCAAATTTTGTGTTGTGTGTATGTATATGTGTGTCCCATGCATGCTCACAATACAACATAACTATCATGGTGTTGTTCTGATTATATAGCCTGAAACTCAACTCATTAGTGGTCTAAAGGACAGAGATAATAATTCACAAACTACAGGAAGCTCAAGAAGGAAGACCAAAGTGTGGGTGTTTCGGTCCTTCTTAGAAGGGAGAACAAAATACTCATGGGAGCAGAGCAAAATACTCCACAGAGACAACTTGTGGAGCAGAGACTGAAGAAAAAGCCATCCAGAGACTGCCCCACCTGAGAATCTATCCCATATACAATCACCAAACCCAGACACTATTGCTGATACCAAGAAGTGCATGCTGACAGGAGCTTGATATAACTGTCTCCTGAGAGGCTCTGCCAGAGTCTGACAAATACAGAGGTGGATGCTCACAACCAACCACTGGACAGAGCATAGAGTCCCCATTGGAAGAGTTAGAGAAAGGACTGAAGGAGTTGAAGGGGTTGCAACAACCCCATAGAAAGAACAACAATATCAACCAATCAGATTCCCTGCCCCCAGCTCCCAGGGACTAAACTACCAACCAGAGTACATATGGAAAGACCCATGGCTCCAGCTTCATATGTAGCAGAGGATGGCCTTGTTAGGCATCAATGGGAGAAGATACTATTAGTACTGTGAAGGCTGATGCCCCAGTGTAGGGGAATGAGAGGGTAGGGAGGCAGGAGTGGGTTGGTGGGTGGGAGAACACCCTAATAGAAGCAGGGGGATGTGATAGGGGTTTCTGTGGTTAAAAAAAAAAATAGGAACGGGGATAATATTTGACATGTAAGTAAAGAAAGTATCCAGTAAAAAAAAAAAAGAAAGAATTATGCAGGATTTAATTTTGTTGGAGATATAGATGAAAGTTTCTAGTTGGCACTGTTCTCTAATGGCAGTATTCATTACTGTTTTCCAAGGTTTAGAAAGATATTGACATTTGCCATTTACTGCTCATAGAGAGCAACTGAGAACTCTTTTAGGTAGGTGCCTGAATGGAAAGATAGGAAATTTTGAAGAGGTAAAAGGGGTTCTTCTAATACCAAGGGGTAGTTTCCTCTTGTAAAAAGGATAATAATCAGGTATGTCAGGGAAACAATTTTGAGAGGCCAAAAATCTCTAAAGAGGAG